>JACXGJ010000099.1:33677-98886 GCA_016801105.1 Esox niger | reverse complement strand
TATATATATATATACAGTTTAATTTATTTTCACCAGGTGAAAATATACATATTTTCACCTATTTTGGTTGAAATTAATGTGACAACAGGTGCACTGGAGAAGCAACAGCTAGACAACCCCAAATATTTGATTGGTTTTGCAGGTGGTGGCCACTGACAATTGCTCTTTTCTTATCCTTCCTGACTGATTGTTCCCTAGTTTTGCTAGTGTCCTTGTCACTATTGGTAGCATGAGATAGTACCTGCAGCCCATTCAGGTTGCACAGGCGTTCCAGCTCCTCAAGGATGGCACATCCATATGTGCAATCGCAAGAAAGTTTGCCATGTCTCTCTGTATAGTCTCAAGAGCATGGAGGAAATACCAGGAGATGGGCCATTACACGAGGAGAGGACAGGGCTGTAGAATCACATCAACCCAGCAGCAGGACCGGTATCTGCTCCTTTGTGTGAAGTGGAGCAGGAGGAGCACTGCCAGAGCCCTACAAAATTACCTCCAGCAGGCTACTGGTGTGCATGTTTCTGACCAAACTGTCAGACACAGACTCCTTGAGGGTGGCATGTGGGCCCAATGTCCTCTGGTGGGACCTGTGGTTACAGCCCAGCACTGTGCACCGTGATTAGCCTTCTCCAGAGAACACCAGAATTAACAGGTCCACAATTGGCTCCCCATTTCCTTCACATATGAGAGCAGGTTCACACTGAACATGTGAAACACATTAAAGAATCTGGAGATGCCAAGAAGGAAAAAGTGTGGTAGAAAAAGAGGCCTAAGCAACAGGGATGGCTGCAGACTTGAGAGGAATGTCAATCGAAGCAGATTCAAGAACTTGGGGGAGTTTCCCAAGGAGTGGACTGAGGCTGGAGTCAGTGTATCAAGAGCCACCATGCACGGATGTGTCCAGCAAATGGGCTACAAGTGTTGCATTTCTAGTGTCAAGCCACTCCTGAACCAGAGACAACATAAGAATCATCTTAACTGGCAAAGGGAAAAAGAACAGGACTGTTGCTTTCTTCATATGAAAGTCAATTTTGCAGTTCATTTGAAAATCAAGGTCCTGGAGTCTGGAGGAAGCGTGGAGTGGCACCGAATCAAGTTGCTTGAAGTCCAGTGTGAAGTTTCCACTGTCAGTGATTATTTGGGGTACCATGTCATCAGCTTGTGTTGATCCACTGTGTTTTATCAAGTCCAGCGTCAATGCAGCCGTCTACCAGGAGATTTTAGAGCACTTCATGCTTCCATCTGCTGACAAGCTTTATGAAGATGCTGATTTCCTTTACCAACAGAAGTCTGCATCTGCCAACAGAGCCAAAATGACTGGTAACTGGTTTGCTGCCCATCGGATTATTGTGCTAGATTGGCCAGCCAACTCATCTGACCTGAACCCCATAGGGTATCTATGAGGTATTGTCAAGACAAAAATGAGATACACTAGACTCAACAACACAGATGAGATGAAGGCCGCTATCAAAGCATCCTGGGCTTCCATAAAACCTCAGCAGTGCCACAGGCTGATTGCCTCCATGCCACGCTGCATTTATGAAGTAATTCATGCGAAAGGAGCCCCAACCCAGTATTGACTGCATAAATGAACATACTTAGGAAACCCTTGCAGGTGTTTTGAGTTAATTAGCTGATCAGAGCTCTACTCAAAAAAATGTATTCTAATATTTTGAGATACTGGATTTTTGATTTCCATGAGCTGTAAGCTATAATAATCAAGATTTAAACAAAAAAGGTATGAAATGTTTCATGTTTTATGTGTATTGAATTTATAATGTATAAAGATGTCACTTTTTGATTTGAATAATGGAGCAAATGAATTGAGATGCACCTATACAGTGGGGAGAACAAATATTTGATACACTGCTGATTTTGCAGATTTTCCCACTTACAAAGCACGACGAGGTCTGTCATTTTTATCATAGGTACACATCAACTGTGAGAGACGGAATCATAAAAACTAAAATCCAGAAAATCACAGTATATGATTTTTAAAAGATAAATTAATTTGCATTAATTATTTAAAAAATCATCAAACTGTAGTAACAGCGCTGGAAGACCCAAAGCCACAACAGAATCAGAAGACACGTTTTGGAGAGTCAACAGCTTGCATGCTAGGTGACTCACAGGACAACAGTTTGAAGCACAGCTGGTCAACATTGGTCGAAGTAAGTAAGTCTCAGTTTCTACTGTGAAGAAAAAACTTTGAGCTACAGGTTTGTAATGCAGTGTTATATCTGAAATCATTCTTGGTCTACCTGTCCTTGGCTTGGTATCAAGAGATCCCCAAATGTTCCACTTTTTAATAAGTGATCGACCAGAAATTACTGGCATTTGCCAAGCTTTGGATATCTTTTTATATCCTTTTCCATCTTTATAATGTTACATGCCCTTGTTACGCAAGTCGTTTAACATTAATTCTCTGCCCCCCATGGCTTTGTATATAGCCTGCTCAGTGCATTCATGTGAGAGCTAACAAACTCATTGACTTTTTATACACAGACACTAATCGCAATTTAAAAAGCCTCAGGTGTGGGAAATTTACCTTTAGTTGCCATTTTCACCTGTATGTCTCACCTTGTGTGTCTGTAACAAGACCAAACATTCAAGGGTATGTAAACTTTGGATCAGGGTCAGGTGGGTGATTTCTGTTATTATTATGATTTTAAAAGGAGACAAACAACTACAGTGGGGAGAACAAGTATTTGATACAGTGCTGATTTTGCAGGTTTTCCTACTTACAAAGCATGTAGAGGTCTGTACCATAAGTACACTTCAACTGTGAGAGACGGAATCTAAAACAAAAATCCAGAAAATCACATTGTAGGATTTTTTTATAATTAATTTGCATGACATAAGTATTTGATCACCTACCAAACAGTAAGAATTCCAGCTCTCACAGACCTGTTAGTGTTTCTATAAGAAGCCCTCCTGTTCTCCACTCATTACTTGTATTAACTGCAACTGTTTGAACTTGTTACCTGTATAAAAGACACCTGTCCACACACTCAAACAAACAGACTCCTACCTTTGTGTAAGGACATCAGGGATAAAATTGTAGACCTGCACAAGGCTGGGATGTGCTACAGGACAATAGGCAAGCAGTTTGGTGAGAAGGCAACAACTGTTGGTACAATTATGAGAAAATGGTTCAAGATGACGGTCAATCGCCTTCGGTCTGGGGCTCCATGCAAGATCTCACCTCGTGGGGCATCAATGATCATGAGGAAGGTGAGGGATCAGCCCAGAACTACATGGCAGGACCTGGTCAATGACCTGAAGAGAGCTGGGACCACAGTCTCAAAGAAAACCATTAGTAACACACTACGCTGTCATGGATTAAAATCCTGCAGCGCACGCAAGGTCCCCCTTCTCAAGCCAGCGCATGTCCAGGCCTGTCTGAAGTTTGCCAATGACCATCTGGATGATCCAGAGGAGGAAATGGGAGAAGGTCATGTGGTCTGATGAGACAAAAATAGAGCTTTTTGGTCCAAACTCCACTCGCTGTGTTTGGAGGAAGAAGGATGAGTACAACCCCAAGAACACCATATCAACCGTGAAGCATGGAGGTGGAAACATCATTCTCTGGGAATGCTTTTCTGCAAAGGGGACAGGACAACTGCAGGATGGATGGGGCCATGTATCGCCAACAACCTCCTTCCCTCAGTAAGAGCATTGAAGATGGGTCGTAGCTGGGCCCAGCATGACAACGACCCAAAACACACAGCCAGGGCAACGAAGGAGTGGCTCCGTAAGAAGCATCTCAAGGTCCTGGAGTGGCCTAGCCAGTCTCCAGACTTGAACCCAATAGAAAATCTTTGGAGGGAGCTGAAAGTCTATTGCCCAGCGACAGCCCTGAAACCTGAAGGATCTGGAGAAGGTCTGTATGGAGGAGTGGGCCAAAATCCCTGCTGCAGTGTGTGGAAACCTGGTCAAGAACTTTTCTGATGTATCAAATACTTATGTCATGTAATAAAATGCAAATTAATTATTTAAAAATCATACAATGTGATTTCTTTAGATTCTGCCTCTCACAGTTGAAGTTTACCTATGCTAAAAATTACAGACCTCTACATGCTTTGTAAGTAGGAAAACTGCAAACTCAGCAGTGTATCAAATACTTGTTCTCCCCACTGCATATGATAATAAATGGCTTCATATGATCACTATCCTTAAATTTAATACAGTTTTTTGCATGATCATATTTTCCAAATCAATGGCAACATTTCTCAATTTCTTCCAGGGTAGGCAAACTTATGAGCCCAACTATATACAGTGGATATCAAACGTTTACACACCCGTTAAAAGGCCAGTTTTTGTATACCAGGTTTTTGTATGCCAGGTTTATGTCAAAGACCTTTTTCCACTTTTAATGTGACCAATAATGTGAACAATTCAATTGAACAACTAACTGAAATCTTTGTATGGTAAAAGTGAAAAATAGAAACCTTATAATAACCTGGTTGCATAAGTGTGCACAACTGCTGATACCTGACAATGTGGCTGTGTTCAGAAATAACCAATGATATTCAAGCTCACAATAAATAGAAGTCATTATATACCTGCCATAATTTGAAGTGACTCTGATTGATCACAAATAAAGTTCTGTTGTTTTAGTAAGATTTCCCCAACATTTTCTTTGTTGCATCTCTGAGAAAAGCCATGATCCGCAGACAGCTTCCAAAGCATCAGAGGGATCTCAATGTTGAAAGATATCAGTCAGGAGAAGGGTACAAAAGAATTTCCAAAGCATTAGATATACCATGGAACACAGTGATGACAGTCATCATCAAGTGGAGAAAATATGACACAACAGATATTACCAACAACTGGATGTCCCTCCAAAATTGATGAAAAGACGACAAGAAAACTGGTCAGGGAGGACTCCAAGAGGCCTACAGCAACATTAAAGGAGCTGCAGGAATTTCTGGCAAGTTCTGTCTGTATGCTACATGTGACAACAATCTCCCATATTCTTCATATGAATGGGCTATGGATTATGGTGGCAAGACAGAAGCCTATTCTTACAAAGAATAACATCCAAGAATGGCTGATGTTTGCAAAAACAAACAGCATGTCTCCCAAAAGCACATGGGAATATGTGTTACAGTCTGATGAAACCAAGGTTGAACTTTTTGGCCGTAGTTCCAAAAGGTATGTTTGGTGCAAAATCAACACAGCACATCATCCAAAGAACACCATACCCACAGTGAAGCATGGTGGTGACAGCATCATGCTTTGGGGCTGGTTCTCTTCAAGTCCTTAGTCAGGGTGGAGGAAATTATGAACAGTTCCAAATACCCGTACATTTTTGAACAAAACCTTCAGGCGTACATTAGAAGCTCGAAGATGAAAAGGAAGTTCACCTTTCACCACAACAACGACCCAAACACACATCCAAATCCACGAAAGCATGGCTTCACAAGAGGAAGATGAACATTTTGGAATGGCCCAGCCAGAGCCTAGATCTGAATCCATTTGAACATCTGTGGGGTGATCTGAAGAGGGCTGTGCCATGCTAATAGACTCCAACCCAAAAAAGAGTGCCGTAATAAAATCAAAAGGTGCTTTAACAAAGTATTAGTTTAAGGGTGTGCACACTAATGCATACAGGTTATTGTGAGTGTTAATTTTTTATTTTCCCCCTCAAATAATTCATTTATTTTCCATTGATTTATTCACGTTGTAGGTCAAATTAAAGGTGGAAACAGTTATGATTTATATTTGTCTCACATCACAAAACCTGGCATTTTAACAGGGGTGTGTCTACTTTTTATATCCACTGTATATATACACACACACACACACACACACACACACTTTATGTCCAAAAGTATGTGGACACCAGACCATTAAACCTATATGAGCTTTTTGACCATATGCATTAATTTAGTGTTTGCCACACCACGGATCTATAACAGCCACCACTCTTCTGGCAAGGCTTTTCACCAGATTTTGGAATGTCTCTTTGTCACTTTTTGCCCATTCAACTGAAAGAGTATTTGTGAGGTCAGGCACTGATGTTGGACAAGTAGGCCTGGCTCACCATTGCAGTTCCAATTCATCACAAAGGTTTTCAATGAGCTTGAGATCAGGGCTCTGTGCAGGCCACTTGAGTTCCTCCACACCAACCTCATCAAACCATATCTTTCTGGACCCAGGTTGTGCACAGGGGCACAATCATGCTGGAACAGGAAAGGGCTTTCCCCAAACTGTTGCCACAAATTTGGAAGCACCCAGTTTTCTCAAATGTCTTTGTATCCTGTAGCATTAAGATGACCCTCAGCTGGAACAAAACAAAGCAAGAGGGCCTAGCCCAAACTCTGCAACACAGACCCAGACCATAATCCTCCATTTTCCTGGTATCCGCCACACCCAGATTTTTCCATCAGACTGCTAGATAGTGAAGTGTGATTCTTCACTCCAGAGATCACATTTCCACTGACTCCAATGGTGGCATGTTTTACACGGCTCCAGACGATACTTGGCATTGCATTTGTTGATGTAAGTCTTGTGTACACCAGCTGTGCCATGGCAACCCATTTCTTGAAGCTCCCAACACAGAGTTTGTGCATGAATGTTTATTACAGAGGCATCTCTGCGGTGAGTGAGGCAACAGACAATGGGAGATTTTTACACAACTATCAGTTCTCATAATCAATCATGCTTGGAACCACAGAGGGCAATAAGGGGCATTGCTCCTCCAGATCGGTGTCCCCCACATTTGTCTCCCCCAAAACACTGCAAATGATATATGAATTTGACATGCTGCCTCATTTATAAATAATACCGCCTCAGTCATTTCAACCTGCTGCTGGGCCTGTAGTCAATGTGTTGGATGCAAGAGAACTGGGTCAGAGCATATCTGAAACAACAAGGCGTGTGGGGTGCTCCCAGTCAGCAGTGGTGAGTACCTACTGACAGTGGTCCGAGGAGGGACAAACCACATTTCGGTAATAGGGTGTTGGGCACCCAAGGCTCGTCGGCACATCAGGAAAACAAAGGCTATAAGGCCTGGTCCAAACTGACATGTTTTTAAATTATGGATATGGGACAAAATTGTCACAACGCACAATGCATTCTACCCTGCTGCATACAGGGCTGTGTACGCGCAGACCGATTAGACCACCCATGATGACCCCTGTCCACCATCAAAAGTGCCTACAATGGGCACACAAGTATTGGAACTGGACCTTGGAGCAGTGGATGAGTCTCGTTTTCTTTCACATCACGTGCATGGCTGCGTACACATGTGCCGCTTACCTAGGGATGTGATGGTATACCAGGATGCACTGTGGGAAGACGGTAGGTCAGTGGAGAAAGTGTGACGCTCTGGGCAATATTTTGCTGTGAAACCGTGGTGAATGGATGCACAGATTGCATGCGTTCTAGGAATTACCTATAATGAGTGTATTAGGTTATAGATGTTAGTGATTGTTTTGCACTTCAGAGCCTCTATAAAGGTCCCTTAAAGTATAATAATAATAATCATTATTTGTCCTATTCCATTAACCTTTTTTTTGGGGGGGGGGGTTAATGGACAACTTCCATGTTTTGTTTTATTTGATCTCTTCGCTTCAGTTGCAGGAGTGAATGGTAGACTGTTCCCATTGCAAACGATATGAAACAGACAAAACATTTTGCATCAGAATCTGAAGAATGAATACACCCATTCTACAGCTTCTGCCTGTAGAACACAAGGGAAATCCTACTAAATAAATACTAGACACAAAAGTCAACTCATCATGAACTGGATCCATTGTCATTTTTCCTGACCATTGTGTTCTAACCAGGAAACATTTACAAAAATTGTTGTTATGCCCTATGACAGAAGGAAACGTTATGGAGTACAAATATGTGCACACATACACACATGTCCCACAGGAAGCACCATAAAGGTTTAGAATTCTGTGCTATAATTTTTATTGATCATTGTTTTAAACATGAGCACAAACTTCATATTTAATCATGTCTTTCTATGCAATAATTTCTAATGCCTTTGGGATGAGAATTCCTAGTTTATATGGGTGTCTTGCAATTAAAATAATTGTTGTTAGTTGTTCGCAATGTGGTTGTTTGATATAATTTAATATTCAGTATTTCAGAATGGGATTGTGATGTAATATTAGTCAGTGCTTTTAGGCATTTCATTACATTCTTTAGAATGTTGTTTATAATACATTGCACACTGAACAAAATTATAAACAACACTTCGTTTTTTCCTCCATTTATCATGAGCTTAAATTAAAAACCTAATACTTTCTCTATGTACACAAAAGGCCTATTTCTCTCTAATATTGTTCACAAATCTGTCTAAAACTGGTTAGTGAGCACTTCTCCTTTGCTAAGATAATCCATCCACCTCACAGGTGTGGCATATTAAGATGCTGATCAGACAGCATGAGTATTGCATAGGTGTGCCTTAGGCTGGCAACAAAAAAAGGCCACTCATAAATGTGCAGTTTCACTGTAACAGAGAGGTCCCAGGGGCCGAAAACCAGTCAGTATCTGGTTTGATCACCATTTGCCTCATGCAGTGCAACACAACTCCTCCGCATTGAGTTGATCAGGTTGTTGATTGTGGCCTGTGGCATGTTGGTCCACTCCTCTCCAATGGCTGTGCAAAGTTGCTGGATATTGGCAGCACCTGAAACATGCTGTCATATACGCCTATCCAGAGAATCCCAAACATGCTCAATCGGTGACATGTCCGGTGAGAATGCTGGCCATGCAAGAACTGGGATGTTCTCTGCTTCCAGGAATTATGTACAGATCCTTGCAAAATGGGGCCATGCAATATCATCATGAGGTGATGGTCGTGGATGAATGGCACAACAATCCGCCTCAGGATCTTGTCACAGTATCTCTGTGCATTCAAAATGCCATCAATAAAATACACTTGTGTTTGTTGTCCATTACACACTTGCCCATACCATAACCCCACCGCCAACATGGGCCACTAGATCCACAACGTTGACATCAGCAAACCGCTCACCCACACGACGCCAAACACATTGTCTGTCATCTGCCCCTGTACAGTGAAAAACGGGTATCATCCGTGAAGAGAACACCTCTCCAAAATGCCAGATGCTATTGAATGTGAGCATTTGCCCACAGAAGTCGGTTACAACGATGAACCTTAATCAGGTCAAGAACCCAATGAGTAGGACGAGCATACAGATGAACTTCCCTGAGACGGTTCCTGACAGTTTGTGCAGAAATTCTTTGGTTATGCAAACCGATTGTTGCAGCAGCTGTCTGGGTGGCTGGTCTCAGTAGATCTTGGAGGTGAAGATGCTGGATGTGGAGGTCCTGGGCTGGTGTGGTTACACATGGTGCAGTTGTGAGGCCGGTTGGATGTACTGCCAAATTCTCTGAAATGCGTTTGGAGATGGCTTATGGTATAGAAATGAACTACCAATTCAAAAGCAACAACTTTTGTGGACATTCCTGCAGTCAGCATACCAATTGCACGCTCCCTCAAAACTTGTGACATCTATGGCATTGTGCTGTGTAATTGAACTGCACATTTTCGAGTTGTCTTTTATTGTGGCACACCTGTGCAATTCTCATGCTGTCTGATCAGCATCTTGATATGCCACACCTGTGAGGTGGATGGATTATCTCGGCAAAGAAGTGCTCACTAACACAGATTTAGACACATTTGTGAAGTGCTGCGTTTATAATTTTGTTCAGTGTAGTTTATGTGAAGTTTTGGCTCCGCCTAAACGTTTTGTAAGATACGAAGTTTCACAGCCGAATCCAAACAGACCCGAGACCACCAAAGACTTCATTTCCCAGAAGACGCCAGGCTTTGTTGATCACATGACTCATGCATTCACGTGAAAACCCAACATGGCTGCAATTTCCGATAAACAATTTTCTGCCTTGCAGTTTCTTTTGAAGGTAAGCTATTTATTTTAAATGTTAACAATCAGCCGATGATTAAGACTTTCCTGGTCGATTTTAACAAAAGTATTAATCCGCTTGTATATACTTTGCAGATTGGAATAGGCTTTAATAAAACTAGTCTGATGTTCGCTCTAGTTCAGATATCTTATGGATATGTTCCAGGGATCGAAGTTAGATTGTTCTGACTTAACTGTCCTCTAACGTACGTCAAATGTGACATTTGGCGGGCGCCTTTTTACTGACTGACCCATCCATTTTCTTGTCGACTCACCACTATGAATGGGTTAAGGCTCCATCAAAAGATGCGGTGCGTATGCTGTGTGCGGACAGTTTCCCTTCTGGAGCCCCTGAGTCGCGGAGGCTCGCGGAAAACACGGCAGGGACCCTATCTGTATCCGCCATCGAGGCAAAGGAGGTAAGCGATCCGTGGCTGTGAAAAAGGAAAATATAGTGATATTTGTTCTAAATATCACTCATCTATGTATATCCTGGAACAAAAGGTTTTAGTGGCTTTTACACATTGCAGCCCTATAACAAAACACTGAACTGTCATCAGAAGGCATCCTGTGGAAAGTCAAACCAGGATGCAGATACTGCATTCATGTAGACCTAATGTATATACCAGGGGTGCCCAGTCCTGGAGATTTACCATCCTGTAGGTTTTCTCTGCAACACTACTTGCAACACCAATAAGTATTTTAGGTGTTTTAATTATAATTTTCTGCAATAAATACATTTCGCATGTCTTCTGCACCAATATCTCAGCAGCCAGTTTTTGTTATACCAGAAGACAACAATTGATCCTGTTCTCTACTCTTCCAGCTAATCTGTGCTCTGCACAACCTATCACACCACATCCTTTTCCATAACCTGAATGTGCCCGAACAGATCCTTGCACTTTTCCCTGAGTCATTTCACTCAAGCCTCAAGAACCTCATCACTAAGATTATGCTTGAACACAGGTCTGTAGCCATCTTTATTACATGTAACAAATGACTTTCTGATATTGTACATATCCTATTTCAGGATTTAAAATTGGTTTATTTCTTTGTAAAGAAAAAATACATATATTTCTTTCCTAGTCCCACATGGAGAAATGAGGTTCTGTCTAATCAAAGTAAGCATATCATTTTACGCTCCAACTTCACTTGCTGATGTGTGTATGCGTGTACAAACCCTTACTATTGGTTGACTGTATTCTCCAGTCTCGCTGCCGCAGCTAGTGGAGATGGACTGGAGAGTGGACATGAAGACGGCGTCTGACTCAGTCAGTCGCATGGCAGTGCCTACCTGTCTAGTGAACATGAAGGTATGCCATTGTAGGCTGTGCACTGTTCACCACTTTGCCGGATATCTTTGTCATTTGCAGACATACAGACATCGTAAGCATTGTATCACCTAAATGAGCAATAACATGTGCACATGTTTCTATCACAGGTGGAGGACTCCAGCTGTCCAGGGGTCAATGGTGCTGTCTCATCAGTCACGGTGGAGTTGAGCAAGGAGACACTGGACACCATGTTGGATGGCCTGGGTCGGATCCGTGACCAATTGTCAGTGGTGGCAGGAAAATGAGACAGCCAGAGTCACTCCAACTGAAGCATTGAATTAATTATTCTCAAAACTCTACAGTGACTTTCACTTTTTTTGTTAAACTGCACAAGTAAAATGGGTAAACTGTCAGTTATTTACTTTTGCATTGTGGTTTTCGCGGGATTCTCAACCCACTGAGATGGAACTAATCCGATATACATTTTCTCCTACTCAAAACAAGTCTGATATGATAAAGACAGCCTCAAGGAAACGACCAACAGTGTAGCAGCCATAAAAACGAAGCCTGACATTCCGTTGCGTCAGAGGCATTGAAGAAAAGGAGTGGAAGTTATTTTTCGACTGGGCTAAAAGATGGAACATGTAAACTCACACTGTACCAGAAATCCCAGGAGGGGGAGGGAGACATGCACATGAAAGGAGTGTCACTACATTCCTCATAGGCCTGTCAGTTTTTCTGTCATTTAAGTAAAACGGGTCTTTGTTCATTTGACAATAAATTCAGAGATATGTGTGTTGTCATTAAAATCCAGTGCTAGGACTGGGCAAGTGATAAATTATACATATCAGGGCATAGTGTACTGGATTTGGCTATTGTTATGAGAATGCTTCATTTGGTTATCAATTCTGGAATATAAATGTATCCCTATTCTACAGTTGTTTAACCATGCGTTTGTAGGTGTTAATCTTCGCAAACACGGACAAATAGTATTAATCACAAGTTCACTAATGGACAAAGACATGCATTTTTGGAGAACAGTAGATTTTCTTATCAGAATATTTTTTTAATGAAACAACCAGGTTAAAACAATGGAGGAATCAATAATGGGATATTGTTCTGGCAAAACTGATATGGCAATTTACTGAGAAAGACAAAGGAATTCAAGTAGATACACAACATAAACATAATAGTTTAAAATTCAGCTAGTGTAACAGTGTTACATGTTCTCATCCAATCAGAAGGAAGAGCATACGGTTACGATGGACAGCTCTCTTCCATGCCCACATTCTGATGTTTTCTTTGTTCATCACATTCGGATTATGCCAACATTTTTAGACCATTGCTAACGCTTACAATGTATATTATGATCAGATTGTGATACATTTTTATAGATGTAAACTGATATGATCAGGCAGAAGGACATGTTGAAGGCATGTAGCGCATTCTACACATTGCAGGGTGCTTGAATAACAGTGTATTCAGATATCTACATATCTAGAAAAATGTATTGCCTTTAGGATGGTTCCTCAAGTGTTCACTAATCATTGAATGGAGGTATGGCAGAAAGGGTGATTTGATGTGAAACATCTTTGTCATCTACTAAGGTGTGATGGAAACCACAAGTCTTGTGTAGCAACACTATATTTTTCTTCAAGTAGTATGTTAAAGCCCCATTTGCTTTATTCAATTACAACCATCCAGTACAGCAATGCAGGATACAATCCCTCTTTTTGTGACATTCAACATTCAACAGCCCGCATCTTAATCTTCATCCATTGAGTGTTAGCACACAGTTATTTTTGTAAATTAATAATCCTCATATACTTTTAAAAAAATCCATACACTTACTAAATATTTTGATCAAGTTCTAGAATCGGTTGTATAGGAAGTACCAGTTAGTAGTTATAAATTAGTGAACACATGCTTTAGGGTCCAGAAGTCTGTCTCAGGAAGACTTGAGCACTGAGATGCCCTCCATGTCCAGCTCAACTGAATGGACACTAAAGTCTCTGAGTCCCTGTGACACAAAAGCAAATACGCATCATTTAAATCCCAGAGCATGGTTTAAATTCCGATTTAAAACGTGTCCTTTTAGAGAACTGCTAAAATTATGGCTCACACAATTGTTCCATATGCCAATGAATCAGAATTTTCTTTAGCAAATTGCGGCCATCTTGGAGGTCAAATAGGGATTATCTACAGCTCATACTGAGTATTGGAGAGCAATGTTAAACAAGCTAAACCATAGGAAAGTTAGCACCTGTGGTAAATCAGTATTAATGTACAATATCCATTACAGTTTCAAGCACAAAGGGCTAATTTTACTGCTTTATTCCCCACCATTAGAACGAGCCTCCACCCGATCATTACGCTCTATCCTCAGTAGTGTAATGCTAAAACAAAATGGAGGGTGAACTGTAATAGGCAGGAAAAACACAAAAAAAACTCCTTATATCCTTCATAAAAACAAATCCAACTTACTTGTGTGTTGTCGAGGACCTGACGCACCGCCCTCCCCTGCAGTGGCTGGCGGGTCAGCAGGTAGAGGAAGCCTCCTCCCCCCGCCCCAGCCAGAGTTTGTCCCAGTGCCAACGGCCGCAGGGCATCCATCATGGTCCGGACTGCTGCTGGCTCGCATCCTGGCGCCATCACCTTCTTTTGAACCCAGTAACGCTCTAGACAGGCCCCCAGCCTTGAGAGAGAGCCTTGGGGGAGATGGAGAGAAAATGCAAAGCCTTCGTGACTGTGGTGAGGTGAGGCAGCAACTATCAAGCTAGCTCAAGATCATAAAAAAAGCTCAGCTCAAGACTTTAAAGATGCATCTGCACCACTCTTCTCCCTCACCTTCTTTACATGCAAGGGCACACTCCTCAGCGTTGTCCACCAGTTGACCAGCGTTCTCCACAATGGAAGGCACGCGGCTGTACCAGCGCCGCACGGTGTCCTGAATAAAAACATTGCATCCATTTTTCAAATGAGACAGTTTTTGAGTCTCAAGATTGAGTCATGACCTCTGATACACATCTCGCCAAGCTGTTCAATGTTCTTCTCATCACGATGCTCGCACAGGGAGCCGCTAGGGTACAACGAGCCAAGGTAGCCCTGTCTGACATCCACCCATCCCGGGTGGCACTGAGACAAGTTCTGTGAGGCCGTATTGCTAACCTGCAGCAAGTTTCGTGCAAGCCGCGTCTTGCCAGTGTAGACCAACAGAAGGTGCTGTTGCAGTGAGAGAAGAAACTCTTCAGAGAGCGGGAGACACTCCACTTCCACCCGGAGTGGGAGACAAGCTTTGGAGCGTCCTAACTTTACTCCTCCGACCAAGCCACCAACCTGGTCCTGCCAACCACCACCTGTAGAGGGAGACAAGCAGAGAGGCATAAATAAATAAAATGTTTCAGAAAAGACCTATGATTACATTTTTTATTATTTTTATTTTAGCTGACATTGCCTTTCTGGTGTGCTTTCTTCAAGGAAATAACATTGATGTCAGTATTTTTGTTTGTAAACTTGTAGAAGTTGCCATGAATTTATTTTTGAAAAAAGGCACCATGCAAAAATGCAATGTAAATGTGTCTATATAAGCAGAGAGATAAGAGGAAACCCATACAAATCACAGGATTTAGAAATAGAAATAGAATGCACCAAAAGGTACTCATGAACTTGAGTTTGGCTCTGCCCTCCTCTTTACTTGTTCTGTCCAACATGCTGAATTTGTTCCTGTTGAAAACGATACCAATGGCACATCTTGAGTCAGCCAGCCAGTTTCTTAACAGTTTGTGTGATCTCACCAGTAGTCAGCATCTGCTCCAGGTGGAGGACAGCATGGATGAGGGAGTCGGTGTCATAGGTTTGCCCTGTGCATCTGTAGACTGCTGCCAGCACTGCTCCCGCTAAGATACTGCTGGTACCTGCAGGTACAAAGACAGAGTGAGAGGAGAAAGATGGGGGAATTAAGTGAGGGCAAGGTAATTAAGGGGGATGGGAGTGGATGGCTCCACTTACCCAATCCTGACCCGTGAGGTAATAGGGACCAGGTCTGGATTTCCACACCTCCTCCCCAGCGCTGCAGGAGCTGCTCCTTCAGGGACTGCTGAGAAGGGTAAGTGACCAGGCCGCTGCACACACATACCGCCTTCAACAGGGCACCTGACACACGGAAGCAGATTACCACAAATGAAGTAAAGAAAATGCCTACATTCTATTGAGTTGGCTAGCATTGTGTTGGCATTATCACTATATCCTTGATCTTCAAGTTTGTCTGTAATTATTTTCAAAGACAAATGGGAAAGACCAAACAGTACACTGTTTTGATAAATCTGAAGAGATTGTAAAACTGAATCACTAGCGGTTAGCGGTTAACATCATCAAGGAGATACATTATCATGATAATCATAAATCCAAATGTGAGTAGGCCACACAAGCAAGGAAAATAAACCAAGATAGAGTTTTTGCATTTAGAGCAGTAGAGCGGACTCAAACCCATGCTACAGCCGAATATTTGCATCAAAGGTAATGGCTAATTAAGAAAGGGGTTTCTTAAGCAGAAAAAGGCAAAAAAGTAACTACAAAAGGTGGCATAAAAATTATCTTTCAATGCAATTTCTCTCCCACACACACACAAACATACACTCATAACCATGTCCCACCATGTCCTACCAGGTGCATGCGGTACACAGTGGTCTTTCACATCCTCTAGCCTCTCGCAAACTGTTTCCGTGGCAACAGCGCCCTCCTGCTCCCCGTTGGAACTGACCAATAGAAGACAGGGCTCTTTGATGCGACGAGCTCGGGCACCGATGGGACGCCTCCCATCGACCTTCACTGCCACGTTCACAACCGCACCGCCATGTTCAAAAGCAATGGGTGGTGTGTCGCTCCAGCCGCCTGCAGGATAAAGCTTGTTTTGAAGATTATGGGAGCATAATAAGTGCTCTTTCAGGAGTTTTGGTAGATGACAAACTGATTGGAGAACAGACTAATGACTGCCCATTAGATTACATGTTTAACTTAGAGGCTCTATGATTCTATATCATTTTGGTAGTGGTTATGTTGTTCAGATGTTTTCTGGGCCTTTCTTCTTAAGTGCTAAAGGTCCTGGAGGTTTTACGCATGTGTCATCATTACCCCCAGTTTTATGATCTACAATAGGCTACTCTGGCAAATGTTGCTTGTTTAAGAAATGTAGATAAAATCTGAATCGTTAAAGATTGAGAGCAAATGGCTGGCATGTACTTGATGCCGCACAATCATTTCACCAGTAAATCATGGATACATTTTGTTCATGATTAACAGAAATGTTAAGGGAGCTTATTAAATAAACAGATCTAAATAATGCGAAGAACGTCTATGTTTGGTCCAAGCTAAATGGGTGGGGGTAACTTGAGAAATGTGGAAATAGCTTAGAAATGCTAAAATGGAACAGGGCCACTAACTCACCTGAGAAATCCAATCTAGCAGGACACTCCACGTCTTGCCACTCCCCAGGGGGCGGGACCTTGCCTTGACCAATGGAAATAAATTGCTGTGATGACATCACAGCCTGTCTCAGCAGCACCTGCCCGGCCCCTTCATAGTGCCGAGCAGCACGCACCAACAAATCTGGCCTGAAGGGGGTAGTCATGATAAAAACAACAATATAATGGTTAAAGGACTTTAAGATTGTTTTATTACAGATATTTATATTGTACAATAATATGAAAAAAAACAAGTATGAAGTGTAACCATCTGTCATTGTAAAGTGTTTCTCACAGTTGCAAAACCAGGGACGCAAATGCCACCACAAATGAACAACAACATATTTTATCATTTATTCTGAATGACTTACAATAGTGAGTGCATGCGTTTTCATGCTGGCCCCAGCGGGAATCGAACTCACAATCCTGGCATCGCGCAGCCATGCTCTCCCAACTGAGCCACACAGGACACGAGATACTGACCTGCTGAGCCAGTTGGCTCTCTCGGTGGCCAGGGCCTGGATGCCGTCTGACAGATTCCCCTGTTCCAGCAGGGAGAAGGCATGTCTCCAGGAGGGGTTAGCAGCCGGGCCGCTTCTCAAGCCTCCTCGACCCTCACCAGCCAGGCATCCCAGAACGTCAGCTATACAAGCCAGGCACCGGGCCGCCACTCCCAGGTTCTCCTGGCTGCCAGCCGCAACTGGAGTGCAGGAGATGCCAATATTGTTTTGGTACACAGTTTACAGTAAGTAAAATAAATGCACTCAAGCACCTTTATGAATTCACTCAAACATGCATTGAGAGTAATGTTGAGTGTGGTAGAAGTAAAGACAATCAGACAAGAAAGTGACGGATTTACATGTGGGCGATATAGGCAGCAGCCCAGGGGGGCATCGTGCCAGAGGGTGGCACGAGGTGAACACACAAAACAAATCAGTATGGTGACATTTGTGTGATCGGTTTCCTATCGTGTGCACATTGTCACGTCAATTAATCTTGTTGGAGTAGGCGCCCGAATTCTAGTTTGTGAGCTAGGCAGATTACTGCCTGGGAAGGTCTCTCACTCAAAAGTACAAGATGGGAAGGTCTCCCTGCCAGAGGTCTGAGGTAGGAGGAGTGGGGGAATCTATCAAATACCACACATCTGACTTTGTACTGTACTAATGCAATTAGTAAAATCACACCACAAAATGCTACGGAATAAACCACAATTCATTCATAATACTGTGAATATGTAGTTTCACAGATATACTGTTGCATTTTTTTCTGGTTTGTACTAAATCGTGGGTTTGTGGAAAAACCAGTCTGCACACCACCAAGGTTAACTGGTTCAGTCTTGACTCTTGGCTGACAGTGCTGGGGGATGGATAATGAACTGATGCTCGAGTGCCAAATCAACACAAATGGATAAGAAAAGGCCTAAGTCATCAGGTGCCCAGTTTCAGGAAAAGGAAAAGAGAAGAAAGGCACAAAAGATAAAGGTATGCAGCACTGGCGTAGGATGGTGACACCGGGCCCAGGTGCAAGTCTTCTTTTTGTATATAACTTTATATTTATAAGGGTTGGCGCCGAGGGAACCATATAAGTTAGAACCCCCAGTGAGACAAGACCTAAAACACTAAATGAAAATAAATTGGAATCAATGCACAAGGTGACATGTTTTTTTCCGTATTGTAGCCTAACTAGACAGTATGCTAACTCGAGAGCAGGAGGCAACTTTTTTTTAACTGCAACACTGATTACACGTGCATACAGTTTGGTCAGCCTGCCAGCTCCTCTCCATAGCGTCTGCTTGCAGGCTCTTTCTCTTTAAATAACACACATGTTCAGTCTTCCCTCTGGTGCAAATGCCTTCAAATTTGCTAGAAAATATATTGATGATAGATCCTGTTTAACTAAAGTGGAGATATGTGGAGGCCAAGAAATAGCGAGATAGAATATTCCATTGTAAGTCAGACTAGCACGTGCCCAACAACCACTAGAAAGCCTCAGTGAGTGCTGTGGATTTCTTCAGCCTGTTGCTATCATTCTTAAGTTGTTCATTATTTAGAAGTGTTGAGGAGATAAAGTTCTGTGTTTCCCAATTGATAGTTCAGCCTTCAGTAAACTATAGTGGAGCCTGTTTTTGTTCAGGTAAGGTTAAAGAGTACTATACATGTAGATTTTCTGCTGGCCTTAAACAAGTCATTGATCACCCTATTGCTAATAGATCTCAAAATCCTTTGCAGACGACTCCCTGTGTAAATAACAATGTGTTGGTATATCCTACTCAGCTTTCCATCATGAAATAAAGGGAAATCCACACTCACTGGAGTCCAGTGTGTGGAGAAGCTCAGTATGCTGGCCTCCCAGCACGGCTGCCCTGAAAATGGGCAACATGCCACGGTCACTCTGGCTCTTCAGGTTATCCAACACACTCCTCCTCCCCGCCTGGAAAAACAGCACTTCCTTCCAGCGCAGCTCTCCCTCCTGGTCAGTAAGGTAAAGTACCTCCCGGAGAGAGAGCCTCCAGGCAGCCCTCCAGTGCTCTAATTCCCCTGCCCCGCCTAGCAGCCAGCATACTCCCATCTCCAGCCCCACAGAGCCCCCTCGTGTCCGGAATACTGGGAACAAACGGGCTTCCATGAGGGACTGAGACCTCCCGGAGCCCCACAGATCGTCAGGCCTGGAGAGGGACATAGCATAGGGACCAAGTAAAAAAACAAGAAGGGTTCAGGTATACCCCATATACAGCATCTAACTAGTAACCATAAGGTTGTTGGGTAAAATACCAGAAAACAATAACGTAGAAAAAACGGTTGTTCTATCTCTGAGCAAGGCAGTCAGCTCCATGTCGTTGCTTTAAATGAGAATGTTCTCAGTTAACACAAATGGTAAAATAAGGGTAGAAAATGTGTTACCCAAAAATAAGCAAAGCAAGTATGAACTGGTCAAGCTGGACAACACTTACTGTATCCCTGTGCGGCTAAAGAGGTCACTCCAACTGTGGTTCAGGAAGGTGGCCCCATCGCCATTGCAAGAAACCTTTGTGACAAAAGACATTCCAGCAAACGTTTTTTATAGTGCGGTCAAACTATTAAAATAATTAATCACAATTAATCACATGATTAATGTTAGCCAAAACCAAATACTTCATAAAGTATCTCTATTACATTTTCCACAAATTCTGCCAAATACATGAGGTAGGCTACTTGAATAAGCAATGGCATAATGTATTCATGGTATCTAGAGATGTTAAATAAAACATTAAATCAGGGTTAATCTGTAATTCATGCAGGGCAGTTGTTTGCAAATTTCACTATGAAAATATGCTTTAGTGGAAGCATTAATGCTTATCTGAGAATAGAACAAACCTTAAATAATGAAAACTTACCATGCTACAAGCAAAGTGTTATCAGTTGGATTCGCGCAACAAAGCTAGAGGAGCCATGGCTAGCATTCTTGTTTGATGGGTTTTGGTAGTGAGACTGGGGTGCGGGACGCAAGGAAAGAGATTCCCATTTCCTCACATCCATTGCACAACCAACGCATGTGTAGCCTACTAACGCATTTTTAGGCTGTTGTTGTTAAACTAGTGCTGAGTAAACACGATTCATGACATAAAACTCTCCAATTGTATATTGAAACAAGAAGCTAAGCAAGTTTAGCTCAGCCAGTCTGCAGCAGAAAGTGTTGCCTGCTTGAGATTCTACCCCGAGACGCCCATGTGGAAGACTGTCGTTCACCATTACACCACAGGATTGTACATTTGACGGCTGTGAGTACAGCCTCTTGTGTCTACCTTTAACAAATTCTCTTTTGCCGTAGGCTGTTTTAACATCTAATTGGCCATTCGTGAATGATCCTGATACAGTTAAACTGACTAACGTTTTTTACTAAGTTTACCTTTACCACAAATAACATCTATGAACTGTATGTCTTTTGCAACAAGCTGTTTTAACAGTGTTTTAGCCAGTAATAGGTTAGCAATATTATTCCTAATAATAATATTGCTAGTGAGTCTGCCAGAGCTATTTCATTTCATGGCATAAGAACTTGTTTTTTTCTTTCATGGCATAACAACGTACTTTTTTCTTTCATGAATGACATTGATACAATAACTATCAATAAAGGTGATGATAAATAAATTTCTCATCAAGTGAAAAGACAAGAGAATTGTGGAATGTACCAAATAGTTGCTATACTGTATAAACGTAGTTTTATTGTGACCCACAAATAGTTGGTAATTAGAAATGTTGTTGCTTTCAACAGATTTGAACACAGGTCTTCCACGTTAGAGGCAGTCTTTAACCACTATGCCACGGCATTACAAGTCCCAGCAGTCGCTAGACAACGTTTCTTATAAAATGTATCTACACCATAGCGTCTATGAACTATATTGCTTTTGCCACTCGCCGTTTAACAGCTAATTAGCCAGTAATAGGCTTACTAGTATCTACTGACTTCCTATGAATAATCATAAGAATTGAGCAATTGCTAGCGAGTTTGAAGATGAACTTTTCAATGCCAGAAACAGTCGCAATGTAACAGTATACAGTTTTACTTAAGGCTTACTATAAATTGTAGCCAGCAATTAACATTACAAAAACTTCAATTCTAGGCTTCTAGAAGTCACATGAAAAGTTAAAAAATATATTATGCAGATTATATGTAGTTTGAGTTTATTAAGTTTTAATTGAATATTTTGACATGCTTGGGTGTAAAGGAAAACAAAGATCTACTTGTTTTTCCGACATGACTCATCTCCGCAATGTCTGGACCCGTTAAGTCCTGAAGGCAATGTTGCCAGATTTAATTAACTGTAAACTGTATTCTGCTGCTGTCTCCAGGAAAAGAATCGACTCACCCAAGCCCAATAAAAAAAGCCCAATTGCGTAGGAAACACAACCCACCTGTAAACAATATGGAAATGATTTCTTCCTACCGCCATTTTAGCTGAAGTGTTTCGCCGTAATTTTATATATAAAAGTAAAATCATGTTTTACCATGCTAACACAGAAGCGGTGCAGGATTTTGTGAAGGCTGTTGCCTTTCAGCTTAGAATGCAGGAAAAACCCTGTGTATAGATACAGTGGGGAGAACAAGTATTTGATAACCTGCTAAATTAAGTTATCAAATAGGTCCTACTTACAAAGCATGAAGAGGTCTGTAATTTTTATCATTTCAACTGTGAGAGACGGAATCTAAAACAAAAATCCAGAAAATCACATTGAATGATTGTTAAAGAATTTGCATTTTATCGCATGACATAAGTATTTGTTACATCAGAAAAGCAGAACTTAATAATTGGTACAAAACCTTTGTTTGCAATTACAGAGATCACATGTGTCCTGTAGTTCTTGACCAGCTTTGCACACACTGCAGCAGGGATTTTGGGAACACTCCTCCATACAGACCTTCTCCAGATCCTTCAGGTTTTGGGGCTTTCGCTGGGCAATACTTTCAGCTCCCTCCAAAGATTTTCTATTGGGTTCAGGTCTGGAGACTCCAGGACCTTGAGATGCTTCTTACAGAGCCAAACCTTAGTTGCCTTGGCTGTGTGTTTCGTTTCGTTTTCATGCTGGAAGGCCCAGCCATGACCCATCTTCAATGCTCTTACTGAGGGAAGGATCAGTTGTTGGTTGTTGGCCAAGATCTCGTGATACATGGCCCCATCCATCCTCCCCTCAATACGGTGCAGTCGTCTTATCCCCTTTGCAGAAAAGCATCCCCAAGAATGATGTTTCCACCTCCATGCTTCACAGTGGGGATGGTGCTCTTGGGGTTGTACTCATCCTTCTTCTTCCTCCAAACATGGCGAGTGGAATAAAGACCAAAAAGCTACATTTTTGCATCATCCGACCACATGACCTTCTCCCATTCCTCCTCTGGATCATCCAGACAGTCATTGGCAAACTTCAGACGGGCCTGGACATGCGCTGGCTTGAGCAGGGGGACATTGCGTGCGCTGCAGGATTTTAATCCATGACGGCGTGGTGTGTTACTAATGGTTTTCTTTGAGACTGTGGTCCCAGCTCTCTTCAGGTCATTGACCAGGTCCTGCCGTGTAGTTCTGGGCTGATCCTTTACCTTCCTCATGATCATTGATGCCCCACGAGGTGAGATCTTGCATGGAGCCCCAGACCGAGGGAGATTGACCGTCATCTTGAACTTCTTAGATTTTCTAATTGAGCCAATAGGTGTGGCCTTTTCACCAAGCTGCTTGCCTATTGTCCTGTAGCCCATCCCAGCCTTGTGCAGGTCTACAATTTTATCCCTGATGTCCTTACGCAGATCTCTGGTCTTGGCCATTGTGGAGGGGTTGGAGTCTGTTTGATTGAGTGTGTGGACAGGTGTCTTTTATACAGGTAACGAGTTCCAACAGTTAATACAGGAAATGAGTAAAGAGAAACTAAAAGGTCGGTGAGAGCCAGAATTCTTACTGGTTGGTCGATGATCAAATACTTATGTCATGCAATAAAATGCAAATATATTTTTCTTTAAATCATACAATGCGATTTTCTGGATTCTTTGTAAGTAGGAAATGTGTTTGTCTTTCCTGACCCAAAATGCATGCACAGGAGTGTACCTCGAAAATCCACCAGAAAAAGTTGCAATATAATAGTAAACTGTTTTATTTCAGACCTACTATAATGTAGACACTGAAGGTTCTAGCCAGCGAAGTTTTTGTCTATATGGAATATTTCATAATGTGTACTTTGCTTTGCCTGTGAGTAGATACGAATGCGGGATCTATAGTTTACTGGTCCGCTTATCTAACCACTATGCTATTTAACAAGGGGTACTCAGTAAGAGACATTCGCTCTTCTTGGCCGGCTCCGCTTATGCGGTCTGGCAAAAATGCCTGTGAAGCGCTCAGATCAATTCAACTGCCAATAAAGTTACTGGTAAACAATAAACGTGGGATAGTAGTGATATCCTGTCTGTTCCCATTAAAGTCTAGCTCTTATTGGATGGTGCCGAGTCTAAAAAATAAACAAGAAACCAGGCAAGGTCAGTCTGCCCACAATAGAATGTGTTGGATCATGGCTGCCCTCTCAAGATTTTAACCTAGGTTGCTCACGTGAAAGGCTGTGTCTTTAACCACAACACCACAGAGATGACCAATACTATGTCAATATAGCATATTGACATGATATAGTGTTATCATGCATTAACATCACGTCAAGTTTGTATATTTTGTTAGACACGATTAACCATCGTGTTAAACTGAGTAACGTTTGTTATAAAGTTTACCTTCACCACAAGTAGTATCTATGAATTGTATGACTTTTGCCACTGGCCGTTTTAAAAGCATATTAGCCAGTAATATGTCGCTAGACGCTATTACGCATGTTAATCTGAGTAAGGTTTCTTATTAAGTTTACCTTCACCACAAATAGCATCAATGAACTGTATGGCTTTTGCCACTGACAGTTTTAACAGCTTATTTGCCATTCGTGAATGACATTGACACAATAACTACTGTATCAATAAGTGACGATAACAGGCTTTTACGTCAAGTGAAAAGACGAGAGAATTGTGTAGGCAGCGAAGTGTTTGTCTATCCTGAACAAATCCTAATATCCATCAGAACTATTTTATTTTAGCTTTCCTATTACGTAGCTACACAAAGTTATAGCCAGCTAGTTTTTGTCTGTCTTGAACCTCAGGCGTAATGTGTGTTGACTGTTACCGGAGTCGAACGCGGGACCTTTTATTCCATAGCCCGCGTCTGGTAATCAGAGGACTCACTCTTAAATACATTCACTCTTCTAGGCTGGCTCCACTTACGCAGGCCAGCAAAAATGTGAAGAATACATTTATGGCATTAGGTATTTTAGACCAATTTTTTTCATTTCCATGTCAGGCCTTTATAAAGGATTTCTGCTGAAAGCACAGCACACCGGTTTCAAGCCCATGTTGCAATGGTAAAGGTGCACAGCCTCTGTCAACAAACCTATCATTCGGGTGGGGTCATCTTGAGAGAAGGTGCAAGGGATGAGTGAGTGACAGAATGAAAGCATGAATCAATGAGTGAGAAGAAAGCCTTGTCACCTTTAGATCATCGTGAGCTCCCAGCACTGTATTAACAGTAATCTTCATCTCTCCCAGTTGTATGCGGTGACTTTGGAGGATGACATCATTGGTTAACAAAAGCTGCTGGATCTGCGAAGAGTTCAATTCTAGGCCTGATAGTAGACAACCTGAGTACACCTCCAAAGTGCCCTGAGAGTAAGGTCAAACAAGAGGTAATTAATTTGCCATTTGACATGAAAACCCGAAGCATAGTGCCACAGTAAAAGGGTTGAAGTTCCACCAGACCTGAAGGCGGCAGTGCTGGATTACTGCTCCTGATGCAACCCTGATATCGCCCTCCAGAATACTGTTGATGACTCTGCTGCCATCACTTACAACCTGGGTGTTCTGAGGACAACACAAAGAGAAAATAATGGCTAGATATCAGACACACATATTGAAAATACACATGATTTAGTCTATAGATTGGGACTACCATTAGGACTTTTTCCTGACAGGTTCATTATGTAGTTGTATGTGGTTTTGTTAGCGAAAGGGTTCACTGTACCTGTATGTGTGACAAAGTGTCTCTTGTGCCCATCTTTGTCAGGCGGGTGATGTGCTCTTTACCTGACAGAGTCAGGTAGTCATAGTGCCCGCCGGGAACATCAACTGTGAGAAGACCAAGAATACATCATGTACTTCTGTTGTATTAAATAATATGGTGCATTTGGAATGTGCAGAAAGTGACACGTCATTTAAAGGTCTGTGCTAGATGAGAAAAGTCGGATTCTATAGTCATTAAGTCAGATTCCAAAGCAACAAAATCTTACTCAATTTCATTTTGGATTGAGTTACGCATTAGGTTAACTGCATGGTCATGGTTAGGCTTAAGATTAGGGTCAGATTAAAATTAAATTTAAATTTTAAGAACTCAAATTGTATTATCAGGTGGGGTTTATGTCTCCATGGGTATAGACACTAGTGAACACTTTGTGAGAATGGAAGAGCCAGAGAAAAAGAGATGTACCCATATGGAGAGGGGTGCCTCTCAGAATCCTCCATAGCAAAGCCCGTGCGCTTCTCACTACTGCTCCCTGTGGACCGACTGGGGAACTACTGCCCGACCTTTCCCCATTTACAAATTGAGACTCAGTCAGGTCTGAGCAAAGGCACATCAACAAGTCCAGGAAGAGGGAGATCTGCGAGATCAGAGAATAAAAGTATGGAGGGAGAAGACAATGTTGTACAGCAAAAGTCAAGATAATTTTTATAGTGTAATATTTACAAAAAACAGTAACAGCGTTCAAGGATGTGTGTTGCAAAAATGTGCAAAGATCAAATGTCATCCAGCGGTACAAAAAGAAAGGGAGGGGGACATGAAAAAGAAAGTTAATGATGTCTTTAAATCTTTTTTCCTTTACCTCTTCCTTTCACCCCATTTCCCTCCCTGGATACCTGAAGTGGTGGAGCACCTGAGTCAATGCCCATATAGGTGCAGCCATCGAGGGGCGGGGTAACATGGGCCTTCAGCAGTCGTTCTAGGACCCTCCTGCAGAAGAAAACTGGGCCTGACACCTGCGTGGAGATCAATGTGTAATTCCTCACAAACCAACTCTCAACAAATGGCAGAACCATTTCTGAAACAATTGCCTTGGTGTCTTACGGGCATAGGTCTATAAAACGATAAGACATTGGAATATTTGTGCTTCACCCAGTTCTTTCTTTTTTAGGCTTTTTGACTTACCAGTGGCACCTTCCCATCAGGTTTGGCAGCTTGGCGAATCCTCTCTTCTGACCCCTTGTAGATGATGTCACGTACTCTACCCTACATGCACAGAGAACCCATCATGTGTCTGTTGTCTAGTGGTCTCTGGGCATGTGTCATGTACTCTGCCGGAGACCGAGGTTCAAGCCCTGGCCTAACCTTTCATGCAGTGTCTCCCAACTCTCCGTAATCTCTTATCTCTCCTCTAATTCATGACCTGTCTGAATGAAACAACCCACCCCCTAAAAACATTTTTGGTTAATATAAACCATGATGCAGTTCTATTTGTAAACCTGTATCTTCATGCAGACATGTTCTTACAACACAGAAAGGGTTTCCGTTTCTCTGTGTCAGTGTTTGATCCTATGTACCTGATTGTCAGCCAGGTAGACCCCATGATTGGTGGCGTAAGACACATCACCCGGTAGTGCCAAAACACGGACCCCAAAAAACCCATCCCATTTCATTTCTGAAAAGCAGCAGGTACAGAATAAGACAGCAGGAAACATTGTTTCTATGTGGTTGATCATTTAATATTTAAAAATAGTATCAATTATTAAAAAAATTCCCCTAGACTTTCAGTTATTTAGCTAAATTCTGATGCAGAGACATGAAAATGTACTCAGTGCGATTCGTATTCACAGTATCAATGAATGCAGGTGAAGATCTTACCGAAGGTAGTTGGAATGGTCAGGATCATGTCAGTGCTGCACAGCCAGACACCAGGGGGAGAGCCAGGACACACCTGAAGATGGAGAACAACAGGACAGAGAAAACAAATAAACGTGAAGCAGAGGGGCTATTGACTCGAATAAAAGTTCAGACAACAAAAACAGACATTTATTGTTCAGACCCACTTTCATATAATTATTGAAAAAAACAATCATTTGAGAAAGCAAGTACTCCTTTATGCATTTCGTAAATAATTGTAATTACTTAATTAGTACTTACAGACAAGTAAATGCTGTAATCAGTTAATCTATTCACTACAAACTAAAGGACATGAGCGTTACTGGCACCTAATTTAAACAAAAAACGAATTATTGCTAATTTCATGTAGAAAATGTCAGGTCATAACTGGGGGCCTCCAGGCATTTCTATGAGCCTGGGGGTCACAGCCAGGGACTGCCAGAAGAGGTGACCCCAAGAATCCCTGTGCTGCTGTTATTTTTGCCCCAATTAGAGGCAGCTGTCCCGCATTGCCTCTAAATGGGGACCCAATTTATGTTGCCCTTTTCTGCCTTTGTTTGTGGATCATTGTTTGTGCCGTTTGCCTCAGTTCTTGGTGTACCTCTCCTTTTGTTGTTTTTGGTTTTGGAAAAGCACATTAAAAGGAATGACACCCTTTACTCACTCAGCGCCTTGTGTCCTGCCTTCCCTTCACCAAGACAGAAAATACAATTCCAAGGCTGTTTTGAATGGTTTCATAAAGAATTTATGAATCCATAATCAAACATAATGTTTTAATTCTGCGTGTTTTTATACTATGTGTGTGAGTGTTCATGTCAATATGTGCATCTGAGTGTCTATATATGTGTGCTGAGTTACTTTGTTTTGATTGTGTGTTCAATGTGTGCTTGTGAAAATACACTGCTCAAAAAAATTAAGGGAACACTTAAATCACACATGGGGTTTCGATAAAGGAAATATATTGAAGATCAAAATCTTTACTGTACATTGTGTAATTCATTCACAAAAGTACCTAATAACGGTCAACGGAAACCAAAATCACCATCCGAATGACGGCAGGATTCAATCTAAATAAACAACTGAAATCACAGGCTGTTCCACACTGTGTGAATTTTATCACGGCAACTCATTATGTGACTGAGTAGTGTGTATCGCCAGTGATGGTGTCCTGGGGGATCTCCCCCCAGACCTGGATCAGGGCATCAGTGAGCTCCTGGATAGTCTGTGGTGCAAATTGGTGGTGTTGGATGCACTGAGGTTCTCATTTGGATTCAGGTCTGGCGAAAGTGAGGGCCAGTCAATGACATCAATGCCTTCATCATCCAGGAACTGCCTACACACTCCTGCACCAGGTGGAACCCAGGGCTCACTGCATCAACATAAGATCTGATGAGGGGTCTGAGGATTTCATCCCGGTACCCTAACCCTAACAGCAGTCAGGGTACTGTTGGCTAGTAATGAACGTCGGCGCGACCCTACAAGGATATGCCTCCACAGACCATTACTGACCCACTGCCAAACTGGTCATGCTAGATGATGTTGCAGGCAGCATAATGCTCACCACTGCATCTCCAGACTCTTTCACGACTGTCACTGTCACATGTGCTCAGCAGTGATGAGCTGTGAGCACAGGACCCACTCGTAGACGTCGGGCCCTCACGTCACCATCACCCACACAAGCAGCCTGTTGGAGGTGATTTTGTAGGGCTCTGGCAGTGCTCCTCCTGCTCCTCTTCGCACAAAGGATCAGATACCGGTCCTGCTGCTGGGTTGATGCCATTCTTCGGCCCTGTCCAGCTCTCCTCGTGTAACGGCCCATCTCCTGGTGTCTCATCCATGCTCTTGAGAATGTGCTGGGAGACACAGCAAACCTTCTTGTGACGGCATGTATGGATGTGCCATGCTTGAGGAGCTGGACTGCTTGTGCAACCTGAATGGGCTGAAGGTACCGTCTCATGCTACCAATAGTGACAAGGACACTAGCAAAACTAGAGAACAATCAGTCAGGAAGGATAAGAAAAGAGCAATTGTCAGTGGCCACCACCTGCAAATCCATTACCTTTTTTGGGGTTGTTTTGCTGTTGCCTCTCCAATGCATCTGTTGTCTATTTCATTTGCAACAAAACAGAAATCTTCCTAAGCATGTTAACCCAAATTGCTCCTATGTTGTTGCTGTAAATGACAATGTGTCCTCATTCAACTTATCTGTTAATTTCAGGTAAAAACACACATACTTACTGGGTGATACCAAGCAATTTTTTACCAACAACTGATTTAACGAAAAGTAAAAGTGAGACGGGATTATAGCAAACCTGATTGGAAAGGCTGTCTAGCAGCACATCTAGGCAGCAGACTGGTCCCTGCACAGTCTGAGCCCGTTTTTCAATTGGCAGCCAGCAGAAGGCCCGGCCACAGCTATCCCAGGGGAAGTCTCTCCCCTTTAGACAGTCCGGTAAAGGGAGTCGGGGAGGAGAGAAAGAAAATTACAGAAATACATGAAAAGAGAAAACTTTAATGTACCCGCATTAACAATACCTCCCATTCTCTATATTCCAATATTTTCTGTATCTCTGTCCCACATTCTCCTTCTACATTTCCACTTGGTGTTCCATTTGAGTACAGAACAACTTACATTTAGTGCATCTACCTGCCCTCTGTTACTGCTGCAGGCTTACCATGTGTAGGATCAGGATATGGGCCTTATCCAGGACATCTGCAGTAACTACCTGCAAACAACATTGGATCAGCGCATTGTCCTTAGACCCCATAGTCAAAGGGCTTACATTCATTGTTAAAACCAATGTGGGAGCATCATCGTTAAATCTCAGACCAGTTTACTAAAACCACAATTTCTTGATGTTGTACTTGAAAAAGTTGTTTCCAAAGCCTACAACCACTTGCAGAAGAGCTACGAGCATTGTTAGATGCTTTCTTCCCCCAGCTGAATTTCCTGAATAAAAATGCAAGGGGAGAGTACCATACTTCTAAATAATTTGTAAATAATTCAGAATCCTATCTCTAGAAGCATAAAACAATGACTTGTTGAATAATATACTTTTACCAAAGCAATTTTGTTAGTTTGAAATGATAGTTTCAGTATATTGCAAAAACATAACAGGCTATTTTGTCTCGTATGCAGAAACAAACTTTGAATTTCTCTCTATAAATGATCTCAATATCTCAGACTAAATGACATTTACTGTGCATAATGTGAGTGTTGGTTTCTTACAGTAAATCCAGCTCTGGCACTCAGATGTTCGGCAGCCACCAACAGTGCATTGAGGGTGGCTCCCCCACTGCCCAGGCCAGGCTCCTGAGGGTCTGATACAGTGAGTAGTAGTGTCCCCTGTAAAAGACCTCCACGCTGCTGCCGGATCTCCAGCTCTGAGATATTCAAGTGCATATACATTCAGAAACACAGACACACACAAACAAACATTTCTAATAAAAAGTAACTCTGAATCATATTCTAGATAATGTCTCTGCATTTATTTGTTTCAAATAAAGATTTAAATATGGAGAATGGGATAGGAGATTATACTTGTTTGCATACATTATCCAGAATCAGATTGTAATGTAATAAGTTGGTTTCGAAAGTTCCAAATATTTCATAACTTGTTAAGACATGTTGTTGTCAATGACAATTAAGTGACATATTTTTTTTCTCAAACAAAACACAAAAAATGTGTGGAAAACAAAACCATTCTATAGACTTATCAAATGTTAAGGAATGAACCCTGACGAATCTAACAGCGATTGTTTGTCGTTTTCGCTCCACGCCACATGGGTACCAAAATATAGTTCAACCACAATTTTGTGAATTTGCGTCAGCTTTAAGATTTAGAAACTAAACAAGACATTACTGTTTATGACGGAATGACGTCAAAATATAGGCGGGATAGGCCACTAGCAGTGGTGGTCGGCTGAAGTGATCTATTATCTTAGTGGATTTTACCACAGCACTTATCCCCCTGGATTTCCCTCTTAATTTATACTCGTTGTATAACAACTGTATAAAACACCCCACAAAAATTGTTGTTGTATGTTAGCTGTGTCTATACTTGTTTTTCAAGTGCACCAGTTAACTCATTCAAATGCAGATTATGTGTGAATTTATCTTAGGTAGGCTAAATCGATTGTTGTGATTCTGATTTAGAAGAGGTGCAGCAATATCCTTATGCCTCGAGTGCGACTTCACTTTTACGCGAATAACATAAAAGAGCACTTACCTCTTTGAAATGCATAAACACTATCTTTATGTTGACAAGTCAGAACAATTATGGTCCAGTTGAATGCGTGCTCGCTCGACATTTCTAAGGATTTCAAATGTATTCAGTCTGCCGTTAAATTTGAAAACCGACCACAGCACAATTAACAATTACACGTAAATAGCAGGATGTTGCCGCGCATCCCAAGCAAACAGAACGTGATTTGTCCATGCAAATAATCAGAACAAAAACCGTTAGGTACACAAGGCACCTAAATGACTGTCCAGTGTGCCGCTATTGCGTGGTCGCTACAGTGAAACTCGCCGAGGAATTGTTTGGATACAGCCAGCCCGTATTATTAGGCACACTTTTGTAGGCACGCCTCGCTCTATTAAACTTTATAAACTTGAACATACTAAACCATGTTTGTTTTTACTATAGGCTGAGTTATGAACGCTAGTTAAGTCTATGTCAAAGATTAAGGTGTACCATTCCTAAACCACAGTAGACGTCGTCCCGGCAGAGAAGTCTGTATAAAGTCATATTATCGCATTAGTTTATTCTGGACAGATAATGGCGAAAGAAAATACTCTCATTTCAATCTTGTCGTTTCTGAATGCAGGATGTGGGAAATGTTCCTCGTGTGCTTCCGTATAGTAGTACGTAACCCCCGCCCCTTCCCTCACGGACATATATTATGCAAAATGCTGGAGTCCACATTCATTTTCCTAATTTCTATCACTTTGTGTTGTCCATACGATGTTTTTTCCCTTACATTTTACCAATATTGTGCAATGGCCTTCAGTCCAGTTAATTTTAGTGTTAGGTTTATTTGAACAGTGAGAGACAGAATAACAACAACAATTGTATAAATTGATTTGCATTTTAATGTGAGAAATAAATATTTCATTCCCTCTCAGTCAGAAAGATTTCTGGCTCACATGTGTCTTTTATACAGGTAATGAGCTGAGATTAAGAGCACACTTAAAGGGAGGGGACAGGACAACGTCAACACATTAAAGGGGCGATGAATGGTGCCATGTACAGTCAAATCTTGGGTGAGAACCTCCTTCGCTCAGGCAAGGCACTGAAAATGGGTCATGGATGTGTATTCCAGCATGACAAGCGCATTAAGGTCCTGGAGTGGCCTAGCCAGTCTCCAGACCTTAATCCCACAGAAAATCTGTGGAGGGAGCTGAAGTTTCGAGTTGTCTCTCCCTGTTCAAATAAACCCACCATTAAAATTATAGACTGATCATTTTTGTTAGTGAGCAAACTAACAAAATCAGCAGGGGGATCAAATACTTTTTCCCCCTCTGTATTTCTGTCAGTCTCCTAATAAACATTTTCATAAATATTATTTTAGAGTCTGTGGTATTTATGTACTTTATGATTCAATCACACAAGTCACTGTAAAATGCTCTCACTGAAAGGTTGCTAGACTCCCAAAGCCCTTTAGATAAATTGTTTTTGTTCTGTCCCTTAACAAAGGAAATTGCTGCCCCAACAATCATTGTGACATCTATCCAGTTTAAAGGGTTAAAAGTGACAAATATCCTTTAGTCTCTGTACGGTTTTCACATCGATGTCCATATATCTGTTTATCAAGTTAATAAGCAGGTTTGGATTCACTTGTAACCATAATCTTTATAAAGTAAAAAATTATGGCATAGACCTACAGCATACTGTCATGCATGAGTACACAAAAATAAACACTGTCATGCCAGATGAAGACTAGGAAGGCCTACCATCTCTCTTTTCATGCCAATCATCTTACACTTTGTGTTCCCAGACACTGGATCTATTCCTTTACTTCACAGTACCAACAAGAAGTTGCAGGGGCCATACAAGCGATGCAATCCGAATGCCAGTGTCAGCAGGTGGCAATGATAATTTCCTGTAACATCCCTTGTCAGCTAAACAAAGACCAAAACAGTTCTCCATAAACTAAAGGCATTTTCTTAAATGTGTTCAATTGGACCTCATATGTGGGAGATCTGTTTATTGATAATGGGGATAGAAGACCTTTACAAAGTCAGTGCCCCAAACAGGGCAAACATAGTTTAAAGCATCTTGTCAGTACACAAAACGTTTTTTAGTCCTTGGTCATGTCCCTGAGTTAACCATAACTGCTCTCCAGGCACTCAATGTGGCAACCCAGCCTGCTTCTCTCCAATTTTGAGGTGTTGGGTTAAAAGCTGAAGTCAATATTTGATTGGACCTTGTATTCAAGCAGAACTGGTTTGTTTAAATCGTCTCTGTTGTTTCTCTTCATCAACTACCTGAAGTCAGGTGACCTCGGTTTGTGGTGCGCCACCTCACATTTGACAGTCACAAATAAATTCCAGGCCAATGAAACATTTTTTTATTAAAAACATTATAAAATACCATGTGCTACAGCAGCATTTAATTACTTTTGTTTACCATCCTTTACATCATTCACATTTATTTAAACTGAGTAAAAAATATCAAGCACAGCCCTCTCAGACCAACTGCACAGTTTGTCTGTGACAGAGATCTGCTGCCCCCTTGTGGCTAAGAATGGGAGTTCACTGACCCCACACCATTAAACATATTAACAAAACAAATATTATTTATTGTAATTCACAAGACTTTTATATTGAGAAGATAGAGTGGCCGCTCTAACAATTGAAATACATCTCAAAAACAAAAAAGGCAGACGGGAGGAGCTGGGAACAACATTTATATAGTTTAGTTGTTTTATAGTTGCCAAAACACCACATGTCCACTTGTATCAGTGCAATCATAACAACTGAACAATTACGATACGTTCATTTGATCAAATCAGCCTCACACAGCAAAGTAACAATTGCATTTTGTAACAATCAAATTCGACACTTCATGGACCGGATAGAAAAATGTGTTACTTCATGTGATCTTAACTTCTTGTGGACAGTTTTTTTCTGAGTAAACCTTCGCCCCTTCCTCTCTTGGGTTGGCAACCTTGTTCGTGGAATACCTCATGGGGTATGTAGGGTACTGTAGTGTTTCTCAAACCTCTCCTAGGGATGCCCAACATTTCTCACCTGTATATAGGGTTTGATAATTAGTTATAGTTTAGGAGACTATGCTCTGAAATAACACCTTATTAGTGGAGGGGCTGGAGAGGTTTAAAAACCAGATGCATGATTTAGTCCCAACTAGACATCACACTGAGTTACAGAGCCAATTGTGATCAGGTCAGTGATTGCCTAACTTAAAACACCTGATCTTCCAGTTCAGTTAAATAATAAATAAATAAAAATCACTATGGCACTCCAAGACCGTATTGCCTACCACTTCAGCTTTGCCAATCAATTCCCTTTCATTCCTGGGTGCTTTGGAAAATCCATTATTTACAATTGAAATTTACTTCAGGTTCCTTAATTGAAATCAGGTTGATGGAAACCTGATCCCAAACAGGCAGCATGCAAGTCGCACTTCAAAGGCCCAAGATTACAATAATAAAACCTTCATTTAGTCCTCAAAAGTCCCCACAACATAATACAGAAAAAGAAAACTGGTACAGACTTAAATATTTCCGTTTAAACAGTATTTCTAAGGTGAAACTATAGTTAATACTAGTTAGTCTACAAACCCCTTCACAATCTTTCAATTTTTTTTAATCTTAAATGTTATCTATTTTCTATCAACGGATCTACACAACCTACAACATGTAATGATTGTGTGTACCGCCACAACATAGTCAATCATCAGTGAAGTCACATTTGGGAGCCATTATAGTGCTGAATAATAGCTTGAATATGATTCTGCCAACCTTGCACAACTCATGGAGAACAAGTGTGCTGAATCTCAGTGAATCTGGCATAGATATGTTGGTGCAGATCTATGGGCAGAAAGACAGCTGAAGGAGTGTGTAGACTTTTACTGGGCACTGTATGTTGAGTCAGTCAACATTCACAGGGGGTCAAATGGGGTCAAACCAATTCAAATCCATAATTTGGATACATACACGCCTTCATTATGTCCAGACAATTCTGCCAGGAAAGGGAAAAACAATGAAATAAAAAGGGACCTACAGCAAAACATGTCGATGGCAATCAACCCCTCTGCTGTGTTGCTAACACAGCTGTAACCAGCACATAACATGTTAAATAATTGGCATATAGAAACCCTCTACTTTCAAGTTTCTTCGCTGTTGGTTTACATTCACAATGGATTAGAATGGTATTACACATACTCTATGCCACATCAGGCAATTTGGAGCTACTTCCCACAAGTCTTCTACTCTTCAGCCAGAAACAGACACACCAATACCTTTTTAGACACAAAATAAGTTAATTTACATTTCATTTTGCTTATTATTACACATGGAATAAAGGTGCCAAAGTTCATGTCCCAGTAGTCACTGAGCCCTGAGCAATACAAGGCAGACTATTTTCTCCTCATCTTTGGGGATGTGCCCTTTTCTCCATTACATATTCATAAGTTGATAACCAAAGTGTGTGGGATAAATTTTGGTCCCAGCTATCTGTAATGTGGATAGCAACCCCTTAATGTCTAAATCAAAAGTCCCGTCATGGTTGAAGTTCCGCCATACTAAGCATTGTGGAGAGCTGCAAAAAGCACACCACTTATTTTTTTTGGAAAGCCCTGACTAATTGTTACTTGACAATTGGATTTTGGCTATTCTGAGACAGATTTCCCATGAATACGTCAGTTATTAATTCACGAGTCGAATTAAATTATTTTAGTTTGAAATGCATACTTTGGAGAATTGGATTGTTCATTATGTATCTAAAGCTTCTGTTGAAGTAAAACGTTGTTTGTCTGACTCTGCAGCACATCAAATCCTTCATGTAATTTTACAGCTGTTATGACCACCTTATGGAATCTTAGTTTGACAGCATTGGTGCTAACAGTTTTTGTGCAGCCCAAAAAGCTTGGATGAATCTCTATAGCTTTTGGACATGTTTTTTTAGCAGCACAGTCTTTGTTTATCGCTTTGCAACTCGCTTCATTTACATAAGTAAATGAACATTATTCTGCTGTGATGAAAACTAATTTGTATCTGTCTAAGCTCAATAATCAGTAATACCACTACCGAGTAGAGGGGAGAACAGCAAGTGTGACTGTCCTGCCTGACTGTCTGCCCACCCATGTCTGCCTCCATGTTGAAATACCTATGGTATGAGTAAAAATCATGCACTTATCTCAAAAACCAATTGTGAATAACCACATGTTTACAGTTCTTCTCTGTAGAGTTCTTATACAAGTGTTTTTTCCTTCAAATGTTTTCTAGAACAGATACTCCAACCATCCTCCAATTCAGAACATCCATCCCAGTTGTCTGACATGCTGCAATCGACTGAAAACATGTCACCAACCATTTTATTGTACATGGTCAGAGGACAACCGTTTCCCAACGACAACCCTACCCCCAGTCCCAGTCTCAGATTTCACAATCTCCCCCTTGCTTCAGCGGCCAATCTGTCTCACCGGTCAGTTCTGATTTATCAGTTTTATTTCTATACGACGCCCACCCCGTCTGCCAAATGCACGAGGGACCCCTTTTGATCTAATTAAATTAACATGACAACAGAAAATTTAAGTAGGCCCTGTAAAGTTCCCAGCCCGATAACACAAATGAGGTAAATCCCTGTAGTATGAGATAGCTAGCAGACACACCAACCCAGAGTCCCTGTGAGGAGTTGTGTTCAGTGATTAGTGTTAACAGTGAAAAGCCAGCATTGGAATGACTGTTCAAGTATGTACAAGAACAACATCCCCCTTCCTCCAAGACACACATACACACCCTATCCTAACACCGCTATACCGGTAACCCAGGCGACTGAGCGTGTGCGGTGGAGCTCCCCCCACTCTCTACCAGCAACTTGACTGCAGCCTCCCGACCCCTCACGCCCCACCACTCCTCAGGACTTTCTGTGTCGGAGTGTCTCGGAGCTACCATTGAGTTTGCTGCGTCCCGATGGAGTTGCCGTGCTACCGTTGCCATGGGGACGATTGCTGTCCCCCGTGACCTCCTGCTTCCGCCGGCGAGCATCTTTGTAGCGGAGAGTGATGTCACTGCAGGAAGAGCAGAGGAGAGTCAAGGGGGCTACTCTGGGAACACACACGCGTGCGCGCACCAACTTATATACAAATGACCACAATTCCTCAGAAACCCTGATGTAAAGGCTGCCCTCAAATGATTGGGAATACGATTGATCACCCAAACCTCCCTAAAGAGCGGTGTAGACTTACAAAGCATACTGTTTTTAGGAGTTCACACAAGCGTTTAAAAATGACATACCTGTAGTTAGCAGAGGCTCTACTAAAAATCTGTACTTAAGTAAAAGTACATCTGAAGTATCTTCTGAAAATACTAAAGTAAATGTGTCCGGTCAGAAAACCGCATTAATAGTAGTCACAAAAGTCATATGATCATGGCATTCAGACTGTTGATTCACAGAGATTTGTTTACAGTGGACCCTTTCACATTATTCATCTGTCATTATATGGATAATCAATCAAATGACAAAAACAAAGAAAAGAAAAATGCATTGCCATTTATTTAGCAATCATTTAAGCATGCCAAATAGTTATTCTGCCAGATGTATTGTTATGATTAATGTCTTGTATCTAAATAAATAAAATGTACTTGCTGAATATGGGTGAAACGGTATGTGTATTCAAATTGAACCTTTTGGTACAGGGTCCACGGTTCTGCAAGCACTGCGAACCTAATACATGTATTAAAGGAAGGAAAATAATTATATAGTTTAACTGGCCTGCAATTAGAAGGAATGATTGCTGTTGCTCACTCTGGATTTGGACCTGGATCTCACATGGGAGAGGCTGTCTCTTTAACCACTATGCCATAAAGCTATACGTATACAAAGTGTCTGTATAGCATTTCGACATTAGATCATTTTGTGACGCATTAACATCATGCCAAGTGTGAATACTTCTTTGGGCATTGTGTTAACCCAACTAAAATGTACTTTTAAAGTTGACTTCCACCACAAATAGGATTTATGAATTGTATGGGTTTTGGCACAGGCAGTTTAAACAGCTTATTAGCCTGTAATAGGCTTTCTAGTATCTACCAACTTATTACTTGGAATAGTCATTCAATTGTTAGCGAGAGTGAAGATGAACTGTACAGCTTTTTCGTTTCAGGGTACAAAAACGTTAGTTATTCTATCATTTATGAATTACATTGACACAATAACTATCAATGATAAAGGACATTCTCGTCAATTGAAAAGACAAGAATCATGGAACTCCCTCTATTACTGCCCAAGAGGTTGGGATCTAGCCTACAGTGGGGAGAACAAGTATTTGATACACTGCTGATTTTGCAGGTTTTCCTACTTACAAAGCATGTAGGTCTGTAATATTTACCATAAGTACACTTAAACTATGAGAAACAGAATGTAACAGAAATCCAGAAAATCACATTGTATGATTTTTTTATAATTATTTTGCATTTTATTGCATGACATAAGTATTTGATCACCAACCAACAAGTAAGAATTCCGTCCCTCACAGACGTGTTAGTATTTCTTTAAGAAGCCCTCCTGTTCTCCACTCATTACCTGTATTAACTGCAACTGTTTGAACTTGTTACCTGTATAAAAGACACCTGTCCACACACTCAAACAGACGCCGACCTCTACACAATGGCCAAAACCAGAGAGCTGTGTAATGACATCAGGGATAAAATTGTAGACCTGCACAATGCTGGGATGGGCTTCAGGACAATAGGCAAGCAGCTTGGTGAGAAGGAAACAACTGTTGGCGCAATTATGAGAAAATGGAAGAAGTTCAAGATGACGGTCAATCTCCCTCGGCCTGGGGCTCCATGAAAGATCTCACCTCGTGGGGCACCAATGACCATAAGGAAGGTGAGGGATCAGCCCAGAACTACATGGCAGGACCTGTTCAATGAAAAACAGTCAGTCTAAAAGAAAACAATTAGTAACACACTACGCCGTCATGGATTAAAATCCTGCAGCGCACGCAAGGTCCCCCTGCTCAAGCCTGCACATGTCCAGGCCCGTCTGAAGTTTGCCAATGACCATCTGGATGATCCAGAGGAGGAATGGGAGAATGTCATGTGGTCTGATGAGACAAAAATAGAGCTTTTTGGTCTAAACTCCACTCGCTGTGTTTGGAGGAAGAAGGATGAGTATAACACCAAGAACACCATCCCAACCGTGAAGCATGGAGGTGGAAACATCATTCCCTGGGAATGCTTTTCTGCAAAGGGGACAGGACGACTGCACCGTATTGAAGGGAGGATGGATGGGGCCATGTACTGCGAGATCTTGGCCAACAACCTCCTTCCCTCAGTAAGAGCATTGAAGATGGGTCGCGGCTGGGTCTTCCAGCATGACAACAACCCAAAACACACAGCCAGGGCAACTAAGGAGTGGCTCCGTAAGAAGCATCTCAAGGTCCTGGAGGGGCCAAGCCAGTCTCCAGACCTGAACCCAATAAAAAAAGTATTTGGAGGGAGCTGAAAGTCCATATTGCCCAGCGACAGACCCGAAACTTGAATGATCTGGAGAAGGTCTGTATGGAGGAGGGGGCCAAAATCCCTGCTGCAGTGTGTGCAAACCTGGTCAAGAACTACAGGAAACATATGATCTCTGTAATTGCAAACAAAGGTTTCTGTACCAAATATTAAGTTCTGCTTTTCTAATGTACCAAATATTAAGTTCTGCTTTTCTAATGTATCAAATATTTGTCATGCAATAAAATTTAAATTATTTAACAGTCATACAATGTGATTTTCTGGATGCTTTAGATCCTGTCTCTTACAGTTGAAGTGTACCTATATGATAAAATTGCAGACCACTACATGCTTCGTAAGTTGGAAAACCTGCAAAATCACCAGTGTATCAAATACTTGTTCTCCCCACTGTATATTACCCCTAAAAGCATGCATGGATGCATACTTTGAAAATCCACCAGAAATAGTCGCAGGAGAACCATAAAGTTTTATTTACAGAGGATATCATGTCTACACACGCCTGTTGAAATGCCAGGCTTTTGTGACATGAATAAATGAGAAAGACAAATTATGTCAGAACTTTTTTACCTTTAATGTGACCTATAACATTAAATCAGTTGAAAAACAAATCTTTGCGGGGGAAAAATAAAATAAAAAACTCACAAAAACCTGCTTGCATAAGAGTGCACACCCTTTGAGTAATGCTTTGTTGAATCACCTTTAGATTTTATTACAGTACTCAGTCTTTAGGTAGGAGTCTATTAGCATGGTACATCTTGATGTGGCAATATTTGCCCACTCTTCTTTGCAAAAGTGCTCAAAATCTGTCAGATTGCGAGGACATCTCCTGTGCTCCGCCCTCTTCAGATTACCCCACGGATGTTCAATTGGATTTAGGTCTGGGCTCTGGCTGGTCCATTCCAAAACGTTTATCTTCCTCTGGTGAAGCCATCATTTTGTGGATTTGGATGTGTGCTGGGACACTGACGTGCTGAAATGTGAACTTCCTCTTCATATTCAGCTTTCTAACAGACACCTGAAGGTTTTGTGCCACAACTGCCTGGTATTTGGAACTGTTCATAATTCCCTCCACCCTGACTAAAGCCCCAGTTCAACCTTGGTTTCTTCTTCATCATCTTCATCTGCTTATCCGTTGTTGGGTCGTGGGGGCAACAGCTCCAGCAGGGGACCCCAAACTTCCCTTACCTAAGCTACATTTGCCAGCTCTGACTGGGGGATCCCGAGGTGTTCCCAGGCAAGTGTTGAAATATAATCTCTCCACCTAGTCCTGGGCCTACCCCTAGGTCTCCTCCCAGTTGGACGTGCCTGGAACACCTCCCTAGGGAGACGTCCTGGGGGCATCCTTACCAGATGCCCGAACCACCTCAACTGGCTCCTTTCAATGCAAAGGAGCAGCGGCTCTACTCAGAGTTCCTCATGGATGACTGAGCTTCTCATATCTCTAAGGGAGATGCCAGCCACCCTTCTGAAAAAACTCATTTCAGCCGCTTGTACCTGCGATCTAGTTCCTTCGGTAATGACCCAGCCTTCATGACCATAGGTGAGGGTAGGAACGACATTTTTTAACCAGTTTTGTTAATAGGGTTTCATTTATTCAAGCATGATATACATTATTGTTTATCAAATGGTCAGATATCTCAAGAAAATGCAAAGATTTCAGTTATAAGGTAACTCATTGACTTGACTGCATGTGGACCGATCATGCTTACCATCATGCGTAGGCACCCCCCAAAGACTCATTCTGAGCCTGGAAAAACCCTGGGCCTACTGCTAATCTAGCACACCGTTATGATGGTCATGTTGATATTTTGAAGATGCGACACAGCATGTTCCAGGAAACAGACATTCACACAGAATCTCACACCAGAAGCCCATGCTGTCACCCTTCATAAATCGTGTTGGTGGCTTAATCATTAAATCATAATCGTAGCTTTCTAAATGTTCCACAAGGCACATTGAAATGTTTACATGGGACCACTTCTTCATTTAAAAATATGCTCCCAGATTAAACACATTTTCTTACTTGCAAAGCCACCTGAGAATGAGAACACCCATTCAAGAGGCTCAAGTGTAAGGTCAGAAATCAGAAGGTGAAGATTTTGGCATATGGTATAACCAGCAATACAACATGCATAGTGGGATGGATCCATGCTGTAGAAAATGACACAGATCCATTATGGATCCATTTTGGATCTATAAATGGTGAGGAGGTGGATGAAAGCATGACAATTATGAATGCACCAAGACAGACTGCAGGAACAAGGACAAAGGCCCAGCCTCACACCCCAAAACCTACCTTACTGGCCATCAACATTTCTTATGAGTGCCAGAGGGGAAGGGGAAAGGTGGATAAAACAACAGACAAGAGACTTTAACATGCAGGGCTAATATACCCAGACATTCACCACAGGGTAGGGGAGGTGGGTGAATTTGTAAGAAGCACAACAAAGACAATGAGCAAAATTAACATATAACAACCACTACAGAATATGGGGCTGAAATGCATGAAAAGAAAATCATAGACAACTAAAATACACATTTAAGAAATGTATGCAGACAATGGGTTAATTGAATCAACAGGAATTCATGCCCTTGTAGACATGGAAACGGAACACTAAGCATTCCCTAAGCATGGCACATGAAACAGAAGAAGGCAAACCGCTCCAGTTTATGACCCTAATGATTCGCGAGGAAGACTTCATTTTGGATACACTGGGCCGCATTCTTGTTCTGTTTTTCAGCCGAGGTATCAGAGATAACTGGCAGACTTACCGGATGAAGAATCGCCACAGTGTCCAGCAGAGGATGAGAAGGATTCCCAGGATCCAGCACTGGGTGACGAAGAATGGGATGGGCAGCATGATGGTCTCTGGGTCGTATTTCATAACAATGAGGAACTCGGTCACGGTGATGGCCGCCACCATCCACGCCTGCTGCCCCAGCTTCCTATAGAACTTGCTGAACAGGAGAAGGATTGAGGGGAGAAGAGTGGTAGAAATGAATGCGCTGTTACACATAACATCACGGCGTGTGCAAGAACCAGTGTTAACAACACTTACGGGTCATCCATGAAGTCATAGATCTCCCTCATGGCCACACCGCCTACATTGACAAAGAAGACAAGACGTAGCAGCACCAGGTAGTGCTCAGGGGGCATCCACAGCACAAATTTCAGGTAGAAGGTGTTCAGCTCCGCCAGCAGGAACTGGTAGAAATCGAAAACAAAAATATTAAATAGCATCATTATACTCTCTAGTATATACAATTAATTAATTAATTGACAATGTTACAACACTTTACTCAGGTAATTTAATATTCAAAACATCCTTTCTTTATTCCTTTTCCCCCACCTCTGTCTACTATTTTATCGTTTCCTTCTCATTTTCCATTCGCTTTGGCAACGTAATCATGTTTCCCATGCTGATATAGCCCTTGGAAATTAAATGGAGAGGATAATAATGATTTTTTTAACAAAAGGTTAGAAAGAATAATTATTTGTTAGAGGAAAGAGTTTGAGAGCCAGCCAACAGAGAAAGATGAGTAAGAAAATCAAGGTTGAATCTCACCATGAAGATGATACCCAGGACAGCCAGCCACCTGCGTAGGTTGGATGCTGGCTTCCACTCAAACTTCACCCAACTGTAGGGCGTGAACTGGAAAGCTATGCGCTTGATCTTCCCCCTGTTTGACAAACCGTTAGCTAGTCCCTAGTGAGCAATGGGAAACCTTTAGAACCTACTGCTATTACAACACACTTGGACAGGATCATGTCAGATAGGTAAACAACATATCTGGAACTACTTTGTTCACAAACAAAGCAGATTCACAGGGCCAGAAGGTAGGTTTCGTACTTATATGTGGGAATGTTCCACAGGCCCTGCCACTGGTAGGGCTTCATAGACAGCCAGCCTAAGGTCTTCATCCCAGCGTAGATCCCAAGGCCATTGCACACCAGCACATCCATTATCCACTGGAAGACACAGATGGGTCTTTAAGTATTCAGAGAGAAACCTGGCATTCAGCATTCACAGAGGGCAAAGTCCTATGGGTAATTACACAAGCTTTCTGCTTATTTGCTGGCTACTGACAGACATTTCACATTTACTGGCAGTTATGTAACAATGAATCAAGCGACAGAGACATACCATTGACAGAAAAATTGTATATTCAACATCAACTAGTGACAGATGAAACACTGCAACATCACCTGATAAGCGACAAAGTAATAACAATTGACATCTACTGACAAAGACATTCCATTACAGGGCTCCAGAATAACAATTTCCACTGGTGGCACTCAGTATTACAGTTGGTGGCACCAGCACGATTTGGTCACACACCCCAAGAAATGTCCTCATTATCATTAGAGTAAAACAAGTGTTTGGTACATTAGTTTATCTTTACAAAAAATGTCTACATAAATAATATATTCTAATGAATATATGTTAAGAATGTTGTCCCTTACCCCTTACATCTATGATTAGTCACAATGTTTTTGTTAGGTATCCCAAGAACATATTCTTATGTACCACAAAGAACATTCAATTTTTTCACATTTGATTTTTCTTGGGTTGATTTAGCTATTATGACCTGACATTTTAATAAATACCTTGTGCTTTGCATGGTAGGTTTCATTATGGGAAGTTCAACTATTTGTATGGATTCAAAAGCTGTTTGTGAAAAGCACAAATCTTTAGACTGACTTCCTTCGAGTCAGCAATTGCCAGAGTACCCCATGACCCACAGCTAGCTAACAATAAACTGAAACCCTCAAGTCATGGTTCTACATACAAGCCTCTCAGTTAGAATAAGGGTCTATTGCCAACATGTGTCAGACTTGTACACGTGGGGTTTAATTGAGGTACATTAGTACTAAGCATTCAAAAATAGGTGCATTTAAGCTCATATCTGATTGAAGTATTTTTCCTGATAGCTGTGAGGGAGTTTGGCACACAGTTTGCAAGCTTCAGAGCATTTCTAAAAAATTACCAATTGTTCACAAACTGCACACCGCTAATAAGGCCAGAGAAATTCCCCTACCTGATGATCCACTATGACGCCAGTAAGCAAAGCACACAGTGTCTCTAGCATACACTTAATTGAGGGGGAGCTATTTTTTGGGGGAAAACATTGTGCACCAATGGTTATTATAGTTAATAGGAAGGTGTGTGAGAGAGAGAAGCTCATACGCAGCCACACATGCAATTTGTGAAAATAATACAGATAGACGTTAATATCAGGACAAGAAAAAATTCACATGACCCTTTCATAAAATCTGGAAACTTTACCGACTGAGACATAACATTAGAATATCAATAATCAATAAAAGAATCCACTGCAAAATCAGCTGTGGATAAAACAATTCTTTCGAAATTGAAGTGCATGTGTCTAATGAAAACATGGAGGTACATACGTGGTCCCACCAACACTCAGAGAAGTTGGGGAGCTGGTGCTCCAGACTGTACTCCAGGAACTCAAACATCACGCTGATGATCATGCACATCCACCAGTCTCTGATCACCAGTGTCTGACAGAGAGAGTGAGTGAACTGGGAATTTAGTTGTTGCAGAGTTATGTAAGCAGTCAGACACCCCATCACTAGCCCTACCTTGAAGCCTTTGTAAATGAAAGGAGAATTGTGCTGAATTTATGGTGGAAGCTGGGTGAAGGACAGCTAAAATAATTTGCATTCTAATCATCCTCCCCACCCCCAACTTCCTATTCAGTCTAATGTTAATTTTCTGTCTGGTTGACCAACAATCTGGCTTCAGTTGCCCAATAGTAAGTAGGCGCCCAAGTCCATGCACCCATAATGAACACTGGCATTCTTCTACAAAACTAATACATTCTGGAGATTGTATTTTATAATGAAAAAAAATGTATATAGAAAATCAACATATACAGGTAAGTATATAATACAGGCTGAAAATACAGTACATCAACCCACCTTAATATACCAACCGAGAAAGTGAGCAGGGACAAAGCCGTCCATCTTGTCCTATAATGACACAAAGTATTAAAGCAGCACTAGACAGGATTTTTTGGTTAAAAAAAAAGTGTCCTCTAGAAAGATGGTGTGTAAGCTAATGAGTCCCTCTAAGAGTGACTTAGCTACATGGACAGTTAAGGGCCAGCGTAATGTCAATAAATAATTTTTGGAGCGTGACGCTAATTTCCAAACAATTCTTTTTCAGAAATCCAGTTCCAAGCCATCGTCTTCAGAGAGATGGGCCTTCCTCATTGGGTTGTTTTGTGAATGTGGATTTTACCTGAATAAAATATTAAGCATAAGTAGGCCTATGCCATAGGGGGCCAAGTTATCTTACAGTAAAAAATGATAATGGCCAGGTAGACAAACAGCCAATTCTTCCCTTGTCTGCTACAGCACACTCCAAGTATGCTGTAGTATAGTATATTAGAAACCTTTCCAATTGCCTTTCATATAAATGCACATCAACCTTTCCAGTTGTTTACAAACACATCAGTCCCCAGTGCTGTGCATTCCATAGATGACAACATTCACATTAGCAACACTGCATTAATATTAACGGTAGACCGACAATCAACACTGACATTTGAGATCAACCTTTTACAATGATGTCAGAGGACAAATAACCTTTATTGACTGCAACCACATTGAAAAGCTCTGTGGAAATAGCACTGATTAGTAAACAAACAGTGAATGGGTAAGAAAGGAATTGGCGCACTGAAACCCAACATTTTGAAGTTGAAACTTAATCATGGCAGGGCATCAGAGGCCAGTATTTTTACAATTAAATTTTAATCTCTTGACAATTTTAACATTTCCAATTTACTTTTATGGCCTCCACCAGGGATGGACAACAGGACATTCGCCAATAACCACGACTGAACTTGCAGATGCCCAACCTAACACAGAGTAGCTATGTCACGATGAGACAGTGGCAGCTCCAATACAGCTATCACCTGTCCACACCATCCAGCGGTGCAGAGGTCATTTGAACAACCACATGAAAGGAGGGTGTCACAAATACATGTGACAACATATGTATACTACGCCATTATAGCACATAAAAAATACTCTTATTTAGGTATACTTGGAAAAATCTTAGCAAATCTAACAAATGTAACATTTGCAATAGAGCTGCACAATTAATCGAAATATTATCAAAATTGCAATATTGACATGTGCAATATTCAAATCGCCACCTTGCGCAATTTTCAGCTCCAAAAAAAGGTGAATGATATGCGCTTCATGCAAGGCAACAGGCACACATCGTACGTCCATAATTGTTTTTGTAGCGGGTGCTGTAAGGTATTTTTGTTGGTGACCTAAATGCCTGAACTAATTCAGTTTCAACACTTGACGGTTTTCCGATGTTACTTTGAGTTAACCTTGCAACTGCTATCAAAGACAACTACAAATTAGCGAGTGGCTCAAAGTAATATTGTCCCAGAAACACAAGAGCACGGTAATTGAAAGTTATGCTTCAATGTTGGTGACTACAAAGAAACTTAATATGGGAGAAAATATACCGAGAAATGTTGCCTAACCAGCTATGGCAATGGCACTAACATAGCAAATGCTGCAAACGCCATTGCATTATGAGCAGTTAAACGAATAGTTTGACACAGCCTGCATCTTCAAATTAGTATGTGTAAAAAAATTATAATAAAAAGAGAGATCATAGTCAGCATAATGTGCTATTAAACTAAATAAAATCGAGTTTAAGAGATTTTTTCGTTGTTTACAGAAGTTTGAAAAACACAAATCAGAACCGTAATTGCACTATTGGTCAAAGAAATCGCAATTTAATATTTTATCCAAATCGTGCAGCCCTAATTTACAATTCAGTCAATAAACTAAAATATCTTGTAACACCAGCGTATCACAATTATATTCCCAGGAGAGTCCTATTGTCCTGGGGATTTTGGTGTCAGAACTCAGACCAATCACCGGTAGTCATGCACAGATTTGAACTTTTGGTTATTCCGTCTCTCACTGTTTATTTCTTTGTCAGTGGGAAAACATACAAAACCAGCAGGGGATCAAATACTTTTTTGTATGTGGTCCACTCTAAAATAATGAATTTTCCAAACGTCCAATTGAAATACTACATACAGTGGCCTGGCTGGTCTGTTCCTAATACTGCAGCCTGTAGCACACACAGGCTCCCAGAGGTCCCTGCTGACACAGTCCCTCATCCCCCACGGTCATCAACAGAACTATGTTGGCTCAGTTACGTCAAAAAACATATACATACAGTCTTTGGGAGTGTTTTACAAGTACAAAAAATGTAAGTACACAAAAGAACGCATGCTCTAACATAACAGATTTTGTGACAAGATAATTGGCGTGTGGAAACACAATGTAAATGCAGGAATGATACAGAAAAACTAGGACCACGGTTTTGCTCTTTATTCGTAACTTGTCAGTTTGGTGGAAGCAACTATGGTGCAGAGTTTAGAAAGGCCTGTTAGTCAGTTGGATGGAAACCTAACCTTTGCCAGCAAAATATTGACCCTCCTGCCATTACGGCATTTATCAAGTCATCATTGATTTGGAACATAACATTTGTTCATTTCACTGTTGATGTGCAAATATGTTTGTCATACCAATTAATCCTATTGTAATTGATTGTGTTGCAGGGCCTTCAGGATCACAATTTATATTGTCTACAGACACTAAAGGTGAGCTTGTCTCTTACCCATATGTTATGCCAGGGGTCAGTGGTGTTTCCCGGGTCGTAGATGAGGCAGTTGCCACCATAGTCCCTCTCAGGCAGGGGAACCCCCAGTTTGGGGTCGATAGACTTCATAAACTGTCTTCCGTCATGCACAGTCTAACAAGTAAAACCAAATGAAACATAACATTGAATTACTTTTACTTTGAGCATAACTGCATGTTGAGACGTGAACTAGAGTCATTTTTCAAAGAAGCGTTCTATACCATTGTCTTCCATTTTCCCTTTGAACAAAAACTATTCCTGCAAGTTTGGTTGAAAGTAAGACTGGTGACTTTAAATGAACACATACTTGAGGCAATAATGGTCTTCTCAATGTACATAGCACATTTAGTTTCTTAAAGATGTTACGTTTCATTCGCTTCAAATATTACAATCAAAAGATCTGTAACCTGATTAGATGCAGAAGGGGCCTCAGTACAAGACCATGAAACAAAACATCTTCAATGAACTAGCTAACCTTACAACGTGACTATGGAAGTTCTTTTCAACATACAACTTGAAGGGAATGAAACCAAACACCTTTAAGAAACAACCTAACAGCTCTATATAAGGTAACTTGTTATGTTTCCTTCTCTTCCATTTAGTTCCTTACAGATCCACTCTGCACCGGACCATGTCATTGATTGCAATTCATTGTAAGCTTTATTAGAGGCATGGTTGGATCTCTATATTAAAGCTGACTGGGGTAACTCTCCAGTCCAACGACAGCCCTCCTGCACCTGCAAAAGCCCAATTCTGTGAAAAGGAGTGTCTGTGTAGTTGCAAATAACTCACCTGGAACAGAACAAAGATGAGGAAGAGCTCATAGACAACAGAAACACATAGCCAGAAGCGCCAATATGCTGAAGAAAGAGGGACACAAAGAAAAAAGAAGAATTTTAGCATCTGCTAAGCACTCATGAAACTGTCTTACATACTGCTCTCCTGGAACAGAAGAACTGAAAAATGGACTTGTTAATGAGGGCCACACGGCAACTTATTTCTGCACAGCATGCAATTTGTCTGTCCCCTCCACACCTAAGTTGCATAATCAAAACAGAAACACTTCTCTGAAAAGCTTGCAGTGAAGCATCTGCTATCCTTTCCCTTCTTAGGAAACCTGCCAAGGTTGTGGTGCCTAGTCAATGTAATTTCAAATCCCTAAGGAACCTCGCGCAAATAGTGCATTAACATTATGCAGCACTTCCTGACTGAAAGAAGTTGACTCTTCTATGCAACTGCTACTTTTCCTTGTCAGGCTGTAAGGCAAGACACTGGTTTGATGGTGAAAATTTGCAATAGATCAGAGACTATTTAAACTCAACTATTCCAGTCTGAAGTTGCGTTGCAAGGCTTTTATTGACAATAGGAATCAGAGGGAGACAGAAAAAGTGGATACACCGTGGTGAAATGTTTCTGAGAATCTGAAAGGTTCTGATAGGCACGTTATGTGGTTGAAAATTACCATTAAATGTTGGATTTTCAATAACAAGCAGACAAGTCCCTTTGTTTCACAACCGCTTCAACACATTTGCAGCTAGTGTTATCCAGGCCCGAGTCTGATAAGAGGACCCTGGCTTATTAATTTTCCTATAAAATCTGAACAAATCCTAGTCTTTACTAGAATATTATCAGGCCAACTTAATTTGAGTGGTGTGATAATTTAAGGGCATTTAAGATCATCACAGATAGGCCCAAAGCCAGCACCCACCAAAATGTTTAGACAGCACCAAAATGTTATCTTTATACCACTTCAGGTTTACAGCTAAATGGGACACGTTGTAAAAAGCTGATTTCCAGTTCCCACTTTTCCGAACAGGTGTGGTTTTTTTACATTAGGTCCTGAAAAAATAAAATAAAAAAAAAACATGTCGCTGGAAAGAAAAAAACCTAACTGGCTCTGCGGGCTCAACAGGTCAGAGGACGTGGTTGACGCCTGATGTGTTGCTGTGCCACACCAAAGACTCCGCAAAACCGAAGGAGTGGCAATAGAGGACTCACTGACGGCTGATGCAACACCAGTCCAATTTCCCACCCCGTCTACCTCTCCCAGCCTCTCTCTCCTCCACCCCTCTGATTTTCCATTAGAGGTCTGATGTGAACTGAACGACCCAGTTCCGGTCAAACTGTCCTGGACTCAGCAGTACCAATGTAGGCGAAATTGAGGACACAGCATCCCAACAGTCTTTTACCAAACTTTGCATCTGCTGTGTTTTTAAATGAAATGTGTTTTTGTAAAACAGTGCTGACGTGGCCTAAGGTGATCACTTTCCTGTCCAATGAATCAGAAAATGCAGGACAACATGTATTTACTTATTTTACACTTACACAGGTGTCACAACGTATTCAAACATGTATTCCTTCAGGTGTTTAGTATTGTTCCCAATAAAAATGCATATTAACAGAAAATAAAGTAGAAGCTCCACAGCTGAGGTATTGGGCTCACAGCAATGCTAAACAGGTGAATGCCAAACCCAGGACATAATCAAACGTCAATACTACTTTTTCCACATAACACATAGGTGAACATTAAACCAAATACATTGGCATCCTTGATAGAAAATTAGTACTGATATCCTGTAAGTGCCCACTGACACTAAACCGGTCCGGTTATGTTAGGTGCATGAACAACTTGGCTTCAGTTCAATGTATTTTGTTTTGTTTGCAGTCTTTAATGGACCAGAATTTGGAGATAGAGCAGGCGTTTTTTTTTTTCAGACAGTCGATTTAGAAGGAAGAAATTCAAAGCACACAGAAATATGTTTGTAAAACTAAACATCTCTGAACAAACTTTTTATGGATTGGACATTCTCCTAAAAAAAATTAATTCTAAGGCTTTTACTGACAAAAGAAATTAAAGGGGGGCAGGTCAAGTGGATACAGAGGTGAAGAGGAGAGGCAAGTATTGAACCCTGGTCTCCGGTGGGTAGATGCATACACGCATCTAGCCATGAGTGTTTCCACTGGACCACGGCTCAGCAATCTATAGTGTATAGAATTTGTATACATTTCACACTGACGTAAGACTATTCACAGCCTAGTCCACAGCTAGTCGTGCAAACATCTATATTGATCAGAAAGCAGAGACCAACATTGGGCCTCCCCCAGGAAAGACATTTCCAAAGGAAGAGGAAGTAAGATGATCAATACTCCATTACAGAGCTTGACTTAATACCATTACTTGCCTCGGCAGATCACAACACTTATGTACGCTGTGAATCATCCCTGACAAAGCGGTGCTGCGGGAGCACAACCTTCGAAAAAGGCGATTCACTGTAAGGTCACATCATAGAAGGAATTTTGATGGATACGCTGCTTTTCAGGTTGCCGAATGCATCACTTCCCTCTGTTGGTCTCTCGAGATGAACAAGACTGGGGAAGGAATCCTCTAACGTTTAACATGGACAATGTATTTTCTTTGGAAGGTATGTCGTTTTGCTGAGCATGTCAGAAATCATGTCTTAGCAATACAATGAAGCCTACATAGCAAAAGACATCCACAACTTCTGAAGACTGGCAGGTTTGTGTTAAAGTACAGGAGCAGGAAATGTTACCTGGGTGTGGCCTGGTGAATGGGCCGTCCTTGGCTTGTGTCACTCCAAAGCAGAGAAACACTAGAATGCTGGCCACAATCCCTCTGAAAGAAAACAAATGCACATTTCACATCAGACTCCTTTATAGAAACTCTAAAATAAATGCATGTGGCTGACTAGAGAGGTTGTTTAACGAGGGGCTTTAATATTATTTTCACTTGATTGGATGAATGGGAGGATGGTAAATCATTTCAAGAGAGAAATAAATAAAAGTGTGGTGGATATTTTGATTTGGGTGCAGGGTTTTTAATCAAGAGGGGAGAAAGCAAGAGAAAATATAAGCGAGAAACATAAGGGGGATTCAAAAGGATGCAAGAAACTTGCCCAGTCTATAACACCCAGTTAAAAAAATTTAAATAAAACAAAATCGGCCCAGTATTAAATAAGGGCTGCAGATGTCAATAATTGATTATTCCATGCATTAAATACTTGAAGAATATGTCTATGGTGTTTTTACACTGAATCTAAATATAAATAAAACTTAGTCTTGGTACAAAGTTTCATAAACTGAAATAAATCAGTTTCAATTTCATTCATTTTAATATGGGCATATCGGTATTCCCAGTGACGTGAAATCCATAGATTAGGGTCTAATGAATCAGTCAGTCAACTGATTACCTTTTACGAAATGTAAAGAAGTAAAATGTTTGAAATTTTTGCATATTTATATTTTTCTCCAGTATACTGGGTGCAATGAAAAACGTTCAGACTTGTACAATACTGTGATGTAATGACCACTATGGTACATAGTTAACTGGTAGATTATAAAATGTTCACTGCTCTTCTGTAAGGACAGCTTGCAACCCAGCCCGGCATCACCACACTACACCAGTGAAGTGATAATTGTAACAGGTACGCATGCAGCAAGAATATTTGAGTACTGATGGGTCGATAACTGCATATGTAAAACGTATTTGAAGCATATATTTGTGAACATGCAGAGACCTAAATGGCATCACTGCTGCACCATTCAGAGACACAAGGGTGGCGACGTATAAGAACTGACACAAACCCTTTCCTTCAAAAGACACCCGTCTGAGAGACCTGGGTCGAAAAACGCAACACACAGTAGACGGCTTGTTGATCAGGAACATTTGTTTTCACTACTGCAGACCTCATAGATTTGGGCAGATGACAGAGACATGAAGAGGTACAATCCCCTTCTACCTGTGAGGGATTAGTACTGTCAGGTGAAGGAGTACAGCCAGGCGGGCAGGAAGGCAGTGCCATCTGCTGTGACCATGTGGTGGTGGGGGCCTAGTACTCTACGTACCTCCAGGTGAGCTGGGCCTGGCTGACGACACCAAATCCTTTTAAGATTGTCAAGCAGACAACCCCCAACCCGCCACAACCAAACAGCTTTTCCTGGAAACACCTTCCTATGGAATGTGTGCGTGCCTTTCCTCTGGTCTGTGGACTACCTAACAATGCCAAATTATTCTGTCCTCTCTAAAAAACACAGAAGTGGCTAACACATGGCAACATTTCTGTGAATTAATTTTGGAATTATGGTGAGGCAGGGAACGGTCCTCAGCTCTCCAAAGCAACCACTAGCCAATGGCTGATTTTGTTCTCAATCAACAGGTAACACTTCATAAGTATGAAGTGCTAACATCTCGATAATAACATTAAGAATGCTACTGGAAAACTTACCATTTATTGTGTGATATACACTGCTAAAATAAATTAAGGGAACACTTAATTCACACATCTGGTCTTGATGACCACCTCCTCAGATGATGTTGCAGGCAGCATAACGTTCACAACAGCGTCTCATAGACCCTTTCACGTCTGTCACGTGCTCAAGTGTGAACCTGCTCTCATCTGTGAAGAGAATGGGATGCCAATTCTGGTGTTCTCTGGCGAATACCAATCAGGCTGCCCAGAGCTGGGCTGTGAGCATGCTAAAGGACGCTGGTCCTGGTGCTCAAGACTGTACTGGGAGACACCTTCTTGCGACGGCAAGTATGGATGTGCCATCTTGGAGGAGCTGGACTACCTGTGTAACCTGCATGGACTGCTGGTAACCTCATGCTACCAGTAGTGACAAGGACATTAGAAAAATGCAAAACTAGAGAACAATCGGTCAGGAAAGATAAGAGCAATTGTCTATGGCCACCACCTGCAAAACCATTTCCTTTTAAGGGTTGTCTTACTGTTGCCTCCAGTGCACCTGTCACTAATTTGCACCAAAACTGGTGACTGATTCACAAGCGCTTAGGCTTCCTAACTGGACAGATTGATATCCCTGGAGTTAAACTGACTTGGTGTTATGATGTGATGATTACATGTTACCTTAATTTTTTCTTAGTTACCGGATATTAGAGGTGGAAGTTATTCAATACCTCAACTGTAGTTGTTAGCATGGTGGATGTGAGGCTGTGCTGCATGAATGCACAAAAGTGAACATCTTTCAGTGTTCATGGGTTTGACAAAATGGCTGACCTTTTAGTGTTGTACGTCGTATCCTGGGGGGTCTCCTCCAATAGCGTGACATAGACCAACACACAGGTGAGTATGAACAGCACAGTCACTGTATGGGCTCTCCTGCAAAGACAAGGAGAGAGATAGGAACAAGGAGAAGGCAGAAGGAGTAATGGGGAGGGCCGAGAGAGTGAGAGGACGAAAAGGCAGAGGTAAGAGAAAAACAAAGAGAACAGCAGTCAATGACAGTGTGTCAAAAGGACCAGGCAACATTAGTTGGCTGGTCACACCGCTGCGTCACTTTGTGAACGTGTGACAGAGAGGGTGAAAAGGGGTATGAGAAAGAAAGCTTTGCAAACTGTGCGCCTCTCAGGCAACTGCAGTACAATGCTCTTTGCCAGGCATGCGCTTATAGTAGGCTGTTGGTTCATTTATCCATCCAGTACCTAGTCTGAGTACATTTAACTGGACCCAGTGGTACATGAGTGAGATGTCCTTTCCACCCCATGAGTACAGGATACTGCTTAGAACAGGCCGAACACCATTGTCAAATCGCCTGATACTGACTGAAGGGTACTTCTGGCCTTTATACAAAATCAGTGAGTTATTCTGATCATGCAGAGGTAAAGGAATGGCATGGTTGCCAACACCTTGAAGTATCAGTTCAACCAAACTGACTAGGAGAAATGTGAAGAAGTAGGAGAATGCATGAGTTTTATTTGGGGGGGCCTGAAACTGGGGGGCTATGTCTACAAAAGGCAACTGATTCCTACATGGTTCATGGAGGAGAACTGAAGCAGTCTGCATTTTCACCTCTTAGTTACAGTTCCATTACAAATCCAATATGCTGGAGTAGAGCCAAAATAACAAAACTTGTTGGACTGCACTGTATAACGAACACAAGAAGAGGATTGTGACTGACATGTTACAGAAGGGGGGAGGGGCATGTTCAAAAGTGAGTGGAGAGAAAGACAGAGGAGGGAGGAGGATATTGAGCGCAAAGTTCACAGTGGAAGCCTGTCTGCCAGCATGCTTGAATGAAGAGGCGAGCAAGACACAGAAACAAATAATAAACAAGTTGGTGATATTTACCAAAAAAGTAAAATCACTAGAGATACCTTTAATTTGAAACGGAAAGGAGGCGACCTAGGATGGTCGGAGCTACTGCTACAAATATATACTGAATTCTGTTCTCTCAGAGAAAAACTCAATAGCCACCTTCCTAGGCATAAAATATCTAAAAATCTATAGTAAAATTAAATAAGCAGATGTGAAGGAGATACAGGTTCAGACAAAGAATGTCTGAGGATTGAGAGAAAAAGAGAGCAGTGTGCCTCAGACCGGGGGGTGGATGTTATATGTGGACTGTATAGTGCAAATACGACACACACTCCGCATGGTGTTGAGTCATGAAGCAGTTGTTGTTCTGTTGGGTTTTTTCTCCCGCTGTAACCGATTTGGCATGAAAGCCCTGTAGAAGATGCCAGCCTGACAACGAAGAGAAGGGGGTGGAAAAATACCCACTAAGAAATCCAGTCAAGAGGCAAACCAAGAATCGAGGCCTAGCCAATCACGCCATTTTCTCTTACCTTAGTATTGTTTCCATGGTAATTTACCAACTAACTAGCCAAGTCTTAGGTTTCCTAAGAATTTGTTGAATTGTGTGAAATTCCTTAAATAGGACAAGAATAACATAGCCAAACTTTACAGTGAAGGGAAAAAAGTATTTGATCCCCTGCCAATTTTGTACGTTTGTCCAGTGACAAAGAAAAGAACAGTAAATAATTTTGAATCAATTGATAACATTGCGTTTTTCTGGATTTTTTTGTTGTTATTCTGTCTTTCAATGTTCAAATAAACCTACCATTAAAAATATAGACTCATCATTTCTTTGTCAGCGGAAAAACGTACAAAAATCAGCTGGGGATCAAATACTTTTTCCCATCACAGTGTAAATATACAGGCTTATCGTTAAGGCAACCCAAGCTTTTGGCTTCCCTCAAGGACTAATTCCTCTCATCATAAGCCCTTTAAAAATGGATGAACGTGACATTGACAATAACAAATATATACTTACTGACTACAAGGTAGTCTAGTTCTGGATCATTTCCAGTGCTGGAATGGTGCGCATTTACCGCACATCAATGAATTACTAATATAAACAAATGACATTTTGGCCTTTGATCTAGTGGAGGGCAATGATTTTAGGGCCACATTCAGATTTTTTTATTCAGCTGCGGATCACAACATTTCTTAGTCATGAATGTTGAGGCCATAAAAATGGGCAGTTGTTTGAATATAAAAGTTTCCTCATAATTTGCACATGCTTTCTATCCTATTTCTGACTTTCAACAGTGACCTGATATTTTGTTTTTAATTTCAAAAGAAATAACATACAATATTTCCTCAGGCTGGGTAGGATTTGTCTGCCCCCCCGTCCCGAGGGCATAGTAAGAGGTTATAGCTTTTATTTGCTCTCTTTTTGCCATATAAAAAGTTTGATATAATTTAATCTAGTAGTTTGAATTTATGACAGGGGATCTCTAGTTGTAGCGATTGGATTAGGAAGTGTATGGCAGTACATTCATTCTTATAATTTCCACCCTGGACATAAGATTCAGAGAAAGGACTTTCCAAGTCTGTTTTTTTTCGTTGATTAGATTTCCATAGTAGGCTTTACATAGTTGTGAGGAGGACGGGGTATTCATAATGTCAAGAAACTTAAAACCTTGTTTGGGCCAACTGAAGGTTTTCCCCTCTAACTCAACCGGAAATTCTCCTGTTACCATCCAAGATTGTTGGGGGCTTCCTCTGGCACAGGCTATAACGTTCAAGGTCCTCCTTATATTATCGGATGCATATCTGTATGGTCTGGTTTAATCGGTTTTGTTATACTGTTTGTTTTTGTATTCTTTTTGCCAAGATAGTGGTCAGGGATTTTAAGTCATTACATAGTAAGTAAATCAGTCTATAGCCATCACAAGAGGTAGTGTCTTTACCATCTTTGTGTATTACAGAAATAACTTCCTCTGACCAGGTTCTTGGAGCATTCGCTTCAGATATTGTATAATAAATTACATTGCTTAGGTTCTGAGTTAATTCGTGTACAAAACAATTATAGAACTCTCCTGGTAGGCCATCAGTCCCAGTTGATTTGGTGATATTTAAATCCTGAACTGAATTTTTCACTTCCCTTTTGGTAATTGGTCTCATCTCTTTGCTTTCTTCATCTTCTGATAAGGTTGGCTACCACCCTCATCCCCAGAGGAATTTCACGACGGCCACAACAGCCATGGCCGTTGTTTCCCTTCACTTTGACCGTGTTGCCCTGAAAATCATTGTACACCCTATGGCCACCATGGCCTTTGTGCATGAAACATAAGTTATAAGCTTTTATAAAAAATATTATATTAAAAAAGTAAATAATGTTTGTCAAGCATGTTTTTTTTCATATCTGCTATTTAAGTTATTTATTTGTAAGCTCCAAATCCTCTTATTTCACTCAATGGCCTTTGTGCCCTAGCCTTTTGCCTTTATGCCCTAAACTTTTCTGTGATACCGAAGACCAAATGGCCATGCCCTAAAGTGACAAAAAATATTTTGTTCTTTTAGACATGCTTTTTTTGTCTTGATTATAGTTCTACACATTTTCCTCTAATAACAGAATTGGCCCCTTCCCATAATATTGACAATGTCACCTTTCCATTGTCATTCAAATAAAAATATTCCACTAAGCTGTTTAATGCGTAGCACTGCAATCTCCCATATTCTTCATATGAATGTGCTGTGCGGTAGGGTGGCAATACAGAAGCCTCTTCTTTCAGAAAACCCTCCAAGCCCAGCTGAATTTTGCAAGAACAAACATCAAGTCTAAATGTGTTATGGTCTGACAAAACCAAGGTTAAACCTTTGGCCATAATTCCAAAAGTTATGTTTGGTGCAAAAACACTGTACCCATCACCCAAAGAACACCATACCCACAGTGAAGCATGCTGGTGGCAGCATCATGCTTTGGGGCAGTTTTTTTCAGCTGGAACCGGTGCTTTAGTAAAGGTAGAGGGAATTATGAAAAGTTCCAAATACCATGCAATTTTTACACAAAACCTTCAGGCATCTGTTAGAAAGAGGAACATGAAGAGGAAGTTCACATTTTAGCACGTCAACGACCCAAAGCACACATCCAAATCCACAAAATCATGGCTTCACCAGAGGAATATAAACGTTTTGGAATGGACCAGCCAGAGTCCAGACCTGAATCCAATTGAACAACTGTGGTGTTATCTGAAGAGAGTTGTGCACAGGAGATGTCCTCGCAATCTGACAGATTTGGAGCGATTTTACAAAGAAGAGTGGGCAAATATTGCCACATCAAGATGTGCCATGCTAATAGACTCCTACCAAAAAAGACTGAGTGCTGTAATAAAATCAAAAGGTGCTTCAGCAAAGTATTAGTTTAAGGATGTGCACACTTATGCTACCAGGTTATTTTTCAATTGAATTGTTCACGTTATAGTCCACATTAAAAGTGGAAAAAGTTCTGACATGATTTATCTTGATCTCATTATTTTACATCACAAACACCTGGCATTTTAACAGGGGTGTGTGGACTTTATATTCACTGCACATTTAGAATAGAGCTACCAAAGTCCACGATATTCTCAGTCAGCATGATATATACCTCCATCATCTTGTATAATTCTTTCTTGGGTGAACATGTAAGGAATGCACTCTAAATGTTCTTGTCTCCTGCTGGCCACAATAAAAGGCCACTCTAAAAGGTGCAGTTGCATGAGGCAAATGGTGGTCACACCAGATTCTGACTGGTTTTCAGACCCCCCCCAGGCCCCCCAATACATTGAAACTGCACATTATCGAGTGCCCTTTTGTTGTGGCCAGCCTAAGGCACACCTGTGCAATAATTATGCTGTCTGAGCAGCCTCTTCTTATGCCACACCTGTGAGCTTCATGATAAATGGGGGCAAAACCAAAGTGTTGCATTTATAATTTTGTTCAGTGTATGTAGTCTGACCTGTAGAATGTACAATGCTGGTTATAATGTGGGTTTCACATGGAGCACAGTTTGTTGTTTGTCCCATCATGGCGCCACCGGAAGTCATGACCTGAATGTGTGTTTCGCCTCAAAATAATAATACCATTTTTATTTTACTACATAGTCCTGTGTGACTTATTTTTCACGACTGATCTAGCCTTAAGTTAAATCAAATTGGCGAAGTCAAACAAAAAAAAATCCTCCAGCTTCTGTTCCCAGAGACATCACTAGGTCAATAAGCCATAATACATCTAACGGTCTGTCACGTGGACTGTCTTAACTCACACAAGACCTTCCGGCACAGGCTTTAATGTTTGCAGGTCAGTGTTATGTCCAGAATAGCCACATCACACTTAAGCTTATGTCCCCTGCAAGGCAGCTAGCCTGGTACTGATGTACTCAGAAACTAAGTGTTTAAAGAGGAGTCTGAAAACCAGACATCAGAATCTGGGTAGCCGCTATAGTTTACCGGTTTGTATAATTCCACACTCCCCTCCCCAGTCCCCTCGGGCATCTGTCTTGGCTTAAAGCTCTTAGTGCTTTTTGTTAAGGAAACAGGGATGGAGATACTGCGTAAATAAAGCTTTCAGCTGGACATTAATGCAAGACTGTGTTGTGGTACTAAGCATCCCCATCCAACGACTAAAGAAATCAACACACAAGCTCTAGTTTTGGCCTTTGAGCACATTATTGCTTCTGAACTATTAGTGTTTGGAATACGACACCTTAACAATGCTTTCTCATCATCCTTTCCAGGCCAAATACGATGGCCCTGGGCCAGTAAAAAGTGAAGTTGGGAATAATAAAACTAGTAAGTCACAGTTCCGATCAGGCCACTTTAAAAACATTTGAGTGAAAATATTTATAATCACATTATAAACTCAACATCCTCCAGCTGTTTCGTAATATGGCACATACAAAAATAACTACCTTGCAGTGCCTTTCACATGCTGTTGACCATTCAAAGAGTTGAGCAGTGATCTGAAGAATGGCTGTCTGGTATAGTGTTTCAATAAAACATTAAAAACTCACACCAATCACTAAACTGAAGAAAGCAAACTATGAGCTCAAACTAAAGTGAAAATTATCAGTGTAAAAAAAGATTTAACTGTTTCAACTTCGACAAAACTCAATATGCACTGTGGTAAGCTCCCAGCTAGAGCGGACAAATGTGTGTCTTTAACAAAGGCACTGAAAACTTTTGAAAACAGTCCCTATCCAGCCTGTCAATAGCAAACAGCACCTGGTCTGCATGACAGCCAAGCGGGTGGCTGACAATCCGTCTTCAGGGCCCTTGGGAGTACTGATGAGGAATTAAAATGCAGATGCCAAATTGGGTGATTGCTTGACTTATAACAACCACATACCTGGTAACTAAAACCGACGAGCCTTTAATATAAGTATAAATGTGATTAAAGAAATATACAAATATTTTTTATGTTTTATATATGCAGAATGCATTTCATTAAGGATTAAACATGTTAAGTAACAAAAGTATTTGGTTATGTTGTAACACTGATAAATTACAACTTTTGGAAGGAGGGAAAGTAAAAAGTACATTTCTAACCCACTGGACCAGTGGTAAAATAAATTATGTTGAGCCCTGCTGTCACATTTGAACTTCAGCATAAACCTGACTTATGGGTATGAGGGAAGCCCTTAGCCTTGGGAGAAGGCAATACCACAAAGATAATATCTTATAAATGTCCAGACAGTCAAGTCAATTGTCAAATCAGACTACATATAATACCTCCCTAAATGTGACAACTGAGATACGGAATGTGTGCGCAGCCTGAGCTTGCATTCCAGTGCCATGCCACTAATGTCCAGTTAACCTTAACTTCACACCACTGGAAAAAGCAGAGCTGTCACTTTCCAAAGAGCCCCCAGGGGCAACTGCCTGTCACCTGTCTATAACAAAGGCAAACAGGCTACAGATTAGGACAAGAAAATTAGCAGCCACTGAGTAGCCCCAGACTGCACTCACCAGAAAAATGTGTTGGTCCCATCGTCAAACACTTCCGTCTCTGTGTTTCGTCTTGAAAGGTTCTCTCGGGAGACTTGCTTTGCTGATTTGGGTTTGGTCGGAGTGGCCGGGGCTGCGCCGTGGTTGGGGGAGTCAGAAAGCGACCGATCAGAGGAGCAGTTAATGACCTGCTCCTCCGCCGCATTGGAAGGTCGGCCAGTAACAATAGCCATGCTGCTCCTCTTCAGGTCGGGCTTGGTCATTGCTTTCCAGATGCCTAGGTCCTGTAGCTATGGATTGTGGTTAATGAATTCTGGTCTTCGCTTCGTGTCATCCGAAACAGCCCTGTCCAAGTTTGTCAGCATCTGCAGTGGATTGACATAATGTTAATTAAGCATAATGTTAGCAGAACCGAAAGTCAAAATACTTGTGGTAACATAGGAGTAAGCTTGATGTGATTTGTGAGAGTAACTGTGTAGGTGCATTTGTCACGTGCCATTTCAGCCAGTCATAATTGTTAACAAACATTAGCGTTTATAACAAAAGTTATTTTTCCACTTGTTCTATTTTTCTCTTTGGTGAAGAAGCCTAACTCTTTGAAAGCCATCACTTGGGGTGAGGGATTAGAAACAAGGCCGAACATTTTGTAGATGTGAGTGTATCAAACATTTTATTGGTTGAATAACTACAAACCTTTTCAGGGTTAGTGTTCCCACCATGCCATAATTGCATGTAACCACTCTTCTACAAGAGAGAGATGAAAAAGGCAATGCTATAGCACTTAGTAGATTTTGCAGGAAAAAAAGTTTCACATGGTTTGCATTTTAGTAGCAGATTCTCTTATCCAGAGTGACTTATTGGAGCAATTGGGGGTTCTTTTTGGGATAATCCAATTATTAATTAATAAGCCTTGGAGAAGATGTCAGACATGATTATAGGGCATGGTGTGGCAGAGAATCTCAAAAGGAAACTCACAAACCCTAACTGTTGCAAACCAAATGCCAGGGAAGGTCTATAGATCTCCTGCTAGACTGTTTGACAATGATATGGAGGAATCACGTTAACAGGCAATACCCTGTAAATACAGGGATAGTGGGTGTGCACATAAAGCAGTCAACATCCAGGATCCAAACACATTTCATATCATCATTATTTTAATTTGGTGTTAAGATTTGGCGAATGATGACTTTGACATAAGAGATAAAACATTATTTACTAGCCATCTGGCTACTTCCGTTAGAGGTGATATAAATTCTGTCTTAAATGGAATAAAGTAATCAAAGAAAAATGTATTACACTTATTTGCAACTATAATATTTTGAAGTAATGTGAAAAAATTATGGTTAATTGACAAGCACTGGAGTAATAGGCACAACAACCTGAAAAGTCAAACCGCTCAGCATAAATTCAGGGTTAATTATAAAAATGTACAAAAGAAATCTAGGTGAAACACTTTGCAACCATCTGTGCCAATTAGCCATTTAGCCAGAAATGCAGCAGAAGGGCGCGTGTTTTCATTCTGCTGTGTGTGTTTTCATTCTGCTGATTCTCTTGAAAACCGTTTCCCAGCTGGAAACACAGAAGTTTACCCATTTTGACATTTGCACTTGCTTCTTTGGAGAACAGACGACTCACAGGTCCTCCACTGGCAGCTTCGTTAAATTGTACCCAGAAAACAGCAGTCTCAACATCAACCGTAAAGAGACAACTCCGTGCTGGACTTCTAGGTAGAGTTGCAAAGAAAAAGCGGTGTCTCAGACTGGCCAATAAAAAAATAAAAATAAAAATGGGCGAAAGGACAGACCCTGGACAGAGGAAGACTGGAAAAGTGTTATGGACAGACAAATCTACTTTTGAAATCACATTTCTGAGATGCAGACCAAATGAAAAGATGCTGGAGGAGTGCTTGATGCCATCTGTCAAGCATGGTGGAGGCAATGTTATGATCTGGGGGTGCATTGGTGGTGGTAATGTGGAAGATTTGTACAGGGTAAAGGGAATCTTTAAGGAAGAGGACCTGTGAGGGGGGCCTTCTAATGTATCTGTCCTCTAGGTCAGCTGGGCCTCCCGCTCTTTCTATTCTGGTTAGGGGCCAGTTTGTGCTGTTCTGTGAAGGTGTAGTGTTTTCAGTTTCTTAATTTCTTGCGAGGAATAGCCTTCACTTCTCAGGACAAGAATAGACAAGTTTCAGAATAATGTTTGGAGCCAGTGTTGGCCAATACATTCAGCTGAGAATCAAAAAGAGGAAAATGGTCATGTGTTCTTGCAGGTCACTACTGCAGAGGTATTGCAGGTCATGTAGTAAAGAAAATGTCTCTTCACTACTGCAAGATGTCAAGAGACTACTGGCAAAGTATTAGTTAATGTGTGTGGATTAAACTGAAGACAATAAAACTTCTTGTTTTGTCCTTAAGTATGAAGGGTCTAAGAGTCACCATCATGATAGCTAAGCCCCTAAACTTATTCCTTCAGTTGCTCTCAAAATTATTCACCTGAGACTTTTCCACTTATTAATTTTGTTATAATATTAAATAACATTAAATTAAATTTTTGGAAGAGATCAGCAAGTCTACAATGACAAACAAAAACATAAAATCTACAATTGCTTAATATTTAATTACAAAACAAAAAATTATTGATTGCATAAGAATTCACTTTTGTCAATAATCGATAGAAGCACCTTTGGCAGCAGTTACAGCAAAGTATCTACCAGATATTCACATCTGGACACAGCAATTTCTGCCCAACCTTCTTTGCAAAATGTATCAAGCTCCTTGTGATGGCAATTCCATCGATTTTAACTCTTACTAAGGAAGGTAAGACAGCACTCAAATGCTCTTAAACACAAATACAGGTTATTAAATAATATTTGCAAATAGAGACAGAAAGACACTAACACAAGATCAGTGAGAGTCTGTCTGAAGAACAGCTCAGAAAAACTGCATTGTAAACCTGTACTGCATTGGTAAGAGTGTTACAACATCTCACAAGATAACTGACATTTCATCAATACAATCTGGTCAAAACCAGTCAGGTCTATTTCTCTTATCAGTTTCTCTCTCTGCCCAAGGTTCACCCAAATGCAGGTTACCCACCTGGATTTAACAAATACCTATGGACTTCCATTTTCTACCCATGTCTTGTCCCTTGCTTAATTACAACACCAAGAACATATCATGCATTCTTCCTACTTGGCTAAACACAGAATTGGTACATTTCTAATTAGCCCAATACTAAACCAGTAATTGTCAACTCCCCTACAAATCTGTACAAGGCACTAATACTTTAGTTCAACAAATGTCTATAACATCCGTCAATTAGGATAGGGAACTTTGGTAAACAGCAGTATTCAACTCTTTCAACTTCTATTCTTGATTAGATTGAGGTCTGGGCACTGACTGGGCCACTCCAGGACATTGACCTTTCTGTTTCAAAGCCACTTCAGAGTGGCTTTGGGTCATTGACCTGCTGGAAGATTCATCGTCTCCCAACTTTCTTGCAAACTTCAGGAGGATTTTTACCCCCCAATTGCCGCTTGCCTATGCTGCACCCATTTTGCAATCTAGCTTCACAAACTTCACACACACACACACACACACACACACACACACACACACACACACACACACACACACACACACACACACACACACACACACACAC
>JACXGJ010000099.1:0-33577 GCA_016801105.1 Esox niger | reverse complement strand
ATATTATTGCTGAGATTTTGTGTCCGTTTTTTTTTAACAATGTTTTTCCCCTCACTCTCCCATAAAGGTTACTTTCATTAAGCACCAAGGCTAGTGTTGTAGTATGCAAATTGTCTCCCAGCTCTGATGTAAAAGACTAACTTCTTTAGAGTTACCATAGGCCTCTTGGTGGCCCTCCTGACTAGTGTCATTCTTGCCCAGGCACTCAATTTTTGATGGCCTGATCTAGGCAGGTTCACAGCTTCTCTCTATATCCTATATTTTTGTCTATATCCTACCATTGATTCTTGCTTTTGAAGAAACTTATTCTGGATTTGCTTTGAATTTTCCTTGGTCTTCATGATGTCGTTTATGTTAAGAATTACACTAATCAACTGTGGGGCCTCCCAGAGACAGGTGTACTGTACAGAGGTGTTGCTAGGATCACAAGACATTCGGGGCTCAGCCCGAATGGTACTGTATTTAACATGACATCATGTCAAACACCTAAACAAAAAAAAGTCAGAATAAGTACAGTTTTTTCGTGAATTCATCAAAACTAGTCCAAGCTGCTATATATTAATATAATACAAGACTTCATTACAAATGTAAGAAACAAAAATGTATCAGTGTAAAAAATGTTTTATCTGTCCAGCCTAACAACGCAACTTATTTGTTGTAGTTTATCAATAAAATGTACTGCACTAAGAAATATGATTTTATACATTTATAATGTAGCGTCAGCATCTCAAATATCCGTGCAATTTTGGAAATGCTAGCATTCCTATGCTATGGCACCATCAGTTTTTTGGGGCCAGAGTTGTCGTGACATATTGCGCACGTTTGTTCGCAAGGATGTACGCACAGGCGGACAGAGAATTGATCCAGTCCCCTCCCCAAATTTCAGCGTTGGAGATGCTCAGTTACCTTCATGAATGACAGGCTGTTAGAACAGCGTGATAGCGTGAGATGTTTCAGTGACTTGACCTTGCCTAGGCTAGGCTAGGCTAGACAGCGCGTATCAAAGTGATAAGTAAACGAGGCAAGGTATACATTTAATTTACACATTACAATATTTACAAGGTTAGGTCAACGCCGTGGTTTGCTTAAGTGCCAATATTTCAGTTTGTACATCACTAAACAATGATAACAGTGTTATTGACACTGTTTCAATTGCACAACTTTGGCTAGGTAGACAGTTTTCGCCAAACAAATCAAAGCAACTTACCAGTTATCGCTGCCCGCACTCCGTCGATGTTATGGCACTGTAAAAAAGAAAAAAAATCAGCCTGACATTGAACTGATGTAACTAGGTATCAGTCGCTAACTGCCTCGATACATGAATTATAGTCATTCTGCAATGAGGCAAACAATAATAACAGCCTAGAAAGGCAGACTCCGTATACAGCTCGGTAAAAACTATAGCGACCTAATCCAACCTAAAACAGAAAATAGGCTACATTAGCGAACACATGGGTATTCCCTAATCTGGCGGGATAATTCCTACTCCAAAAACAAGTGAGCGTTATAAAATTAGAAAATAGCTGTGTTTAGAAAGACTGGTTTATGATATAAAACCGCCTCTTTAAGAGGTGCTACATAGATAATCTATCTACGCAACGTCCTGCATGAGGACGAGCTCCTACAGCCACTTAAATGTACCTCGAAAATAATTTCAGTAGATGCGAAGCTGAGAACGTTGTGGTGGCCAATCTTGTCGTCACTTCCTTGTTGATCAGCATACACAAAACTCTCTGTCGTCACCAAACCTGTGGTTTTCGTCATTATATTTGCTACAGGGTATTTAATAAGAATTTTATATGAAAATCCTCTTGCCCATATTTTGCCTTTAACCATTTGAAAAGGTTGGTCAGATTTATATTCAAAAGTTTTTTTGCATAGTTTTCTGTTTATTTCTTGTGAATATAATTAAACTAAGAGTCTGGGACAATACGTTGGCATTGACTTTGATTAGCTGTTTACAAAAATACAGTATAAATAAGGAGTAATTATTTTCTATTATCGATATCACCGCATCCATTTTCTTTATGTTAATGTTTAGGACAGTGACAGAGCTTAGTTTTGTGTGCCAACCATAAAGATAGAGATGATTGTCATTGGTGTGCTTCGGTGTTTCATGTGAAACATTCTTATTTTTTTAATATATATTTCTCCTAACATTGTGACTGATAAGTCGTGAAAAAGTAAATGATAATATACAACGTTGGCATTGAAATTAACTCGTTAGCCTCACGATAACCCCCAGAGACCTGCAAAGCAGTGCCGTTTTTGTAGCCTATTCTTTTCTGAGAAGGACGTTGTATTTTCCACAAAACTCACCTTGATATTCTATAGCGTATTCATGTCACTTATAGACAAATGATGCCTGTGCTTAAATTAGGAGTCTGGGCTTATATGGTGGCATCGAAATTAACTCGTTATCCCTGGCTAAACCTCCGGGAGAGACCTGCAAATACGTGCCGTTTGGTTGCCTATTCACTTGCAGAAAAGATTATTGTATTTTCCCCAAAACACATTTTGATGTTAAGCCAAGGGCTAGGAACCGGAGAGGGCAGAGGGGACAGGTCCCCTTTCAATAATTAATTTTTGCGTAATACTTTCATTTTTTAAATAACACGTTGAAACTTTTCACGTCACAGTCCAGCCAAATCTGACAATTGTGTAGGCTACCTAAGTTGATTACTGTAGCTATAAGTTGTGCTTTCACAATACCTACGTGTATAAACGTTAGCACATTTTCGTAGCAATCGATCGAAGGAAGGTGAAACAATATATTATTCTGGCTAAACGACTATTATGATGTAGCTAGCTAGCTATCTTTAATTTCAAGGTTGTATCTAACAAACGTTACAGTAGCACACTTGCTAGATAACACTGAGTAGTTCCTATGGCTGTGTGAAAAAGTGATAGTAAAATATTTGAAAGTTTGAACGCCTGCCAAAACTATTTACACAATCTCTGTCTCAGTCCTCACTACAGGGTTTGCAAGTAGCTATCTAATGGGCGAGCCACCACCAATCAAGAACAGAGAGTAGGTAGCTATGGTTCTTGGCAACAATCTCCACACCGCAGCTTGCAAAACAATATTCGGTTTAGATGTTTTGAATCATCCAGGTATAGCTATGGGTCCTAAAAGTGTGTTCAAGATATTAATGTTGGTCATCTATGTATGATCATCCCAGGAAAGTGAGACATGAACAAACAGGCAAGGAGGGATAGAGGGGACAAACCAACAGGCAAATTGTTGATAAGTGCCACACCAAGATAGACTGTTCATCTGTTATTATGTAAATCAACCAGTCATTGAATAAGATCTCTGATAAAAGCACAGCATCTGAATTTAAGGGTGTACAGTATGTGTTTATGCAGGAGAGAGACAATCACTGGTCAGAATGGCAGGCAAAGCCAGGGCAAAGGAGGCCACAAATCAAATAGGTAAGATAGTGAGAAGTATTAATTCCAGGCGGTCTAGAAGAGCAGACTAGAAAACTTAAAGATGAACTAACACGCTTGACTGAGATGTTGCCTGCATCACTGTAGCATTAGTCATTTTTAAAATGCCTTTCTAATTTACCTATGCTAGTAGGACTATTGCATGTTCAGTAATCACTATGTTCTCATACTGATTGGAATATTTTCACTGAATGCTTGAGTCCAATCAAGCATTTTATTTGTACAAATATAATAACAGACACTCTACCTCCGTACACTCATATTTTGAGTGTTATTAATTTGCCCAAAAACTGACAAAACACACAATAATGTTGAAGATGAATTTGACTGATAGCATTATTTATTTGTTCTTAACATTTTTGATAGGTATAGCGGTAATATCTTTCATGGTGTTGGGTAGGCAAGACGTGCGGTGCAGAGCTAGGGAAAACCCTTTTAATGTGTCTTTTTAATCAAAATGAAAGGAAAACAACAAAAGGAGAGTATGATGATGATAGAATATGGGCATGAGAAACTTAACACAACAAATTAAGTGCTGACTAACTCTGAACAAAGGACTATAGATGGAATGCGGTGCTAGACCTGTTATTGATGAGCCCCACACACCCTATACACACACCCTATCCATACCTCCTGATAGGAGTTTTCCACGTGACTGTCATAGACTCAATGAATAGACCTATGGACCTGTAGGTTGGCACATACCATTGTGAGGAAGCCTGTCTTTACCTGATGATACACAGATATTTTAGTTATATTTTCTTGTTAGAGGAGTGGTACTTCGTTATCTTGTGCTATATGAGGTACCGCATCACAAGCATTTGGTATCCGCTATTGAGGGGCCCCACACAACCTGATAAGCGTGTGGTGCCAGGAACTCAAGAAGAGACACTACCAGGCGATGTAAGGTTAGGATATAGAATATACATATGTTATTGGAAGACAGACAGATATTGGAGGGGATGTGCGGGGGCATAAAAGACTGTGAACTTTGTAATAATTGGAGAACACGTAAGAACTATGGAAGACTCATGCTAAATAAAGATTCTTCCCTGGCTACTGATTGCATTCCTTTTGTTCATGGATCCAAAATGGACAGAATCTAACAACTGCAAACTGAAGAGCGGCAAAACACAACATTAGCTACAAACAATGACAAGAGGCACCTCTGCAGTCAGGCCCTGACTTTGTCCTCCAGGCACATAGAGATACTTAGAGGCACCCCAACCAGGACCTGACAATATCATTATCGTGAATTCTTTTGGCCATGGTAATCGTGTAGAGAAAATCCTATATTGTGACACCCCTGCTCAATACTCCATAGTGTCAAAGTGTCTGACCATGTCTGACTTTTCCAGCTTATAACTTGACCTATAGGGATCTTATTAATATGTTTGCATTATTTAAGACTGTCCATACATGTACATTTCATTCATTTCTGAAATGTTATTTCCCAAAACAGAATTTGCAGTTGTGAATGCATACATTTTCATACTGGTCCCCTGGGGGACCCAAACCCAGAAGCCTGGCATTTTTCACCAACTTAACTACATGGGATTGTGCGGATCCTCAAGCGTTCTGTGAGAAAAGTTTTTTATTTTATTGAGTTGAATTATGTTTTACAGAAAGAACCTGAGATCTGGCATGTGCTATATTAAAACATTTCAGTGGGTCTGTATAGCAGTGGGGCACAAGTCTTTTTCATCCTTGGCATACCTTGACGGCATTTTAACTTCAGCAGCACATTAAACATTTTGTGATTCATTTATTTTGTATAAATGACCTCCACCTGTCCTCACTCGTATTGCAAATAATATATTGATGAGATTCGTCCAGAAATTTTGAAAGCTTTGGATGTGGAGGGGATGTCTTGGATGACACGCCTCTTCAACATTGCGTGGGAGTCGGGGGCAGTGCCTAAGGAGTGGCGGACTGGGGTGGTGGTTCCCCTGTTCAAAAAGGGGGACCAGAGGGTGTGTGCCAATTATAGAGTTATCACACTACTCAGCCTCCCTGGGAAAGTCTACTCAAAGGTGTTGGAAAGGAGGGTTTGGCAGAGAGTCGAACCTCAGATTGAAGAGGAACAATGCGGATTCCGTCCTGGTCGTGGAACAACCAACCAGCTATTTACTCTTGCAAGGATCCTGGAGGGGGCCTGGGAATATGCACATCCGGTCTACATGTGCTGTGTGGATCTGGAGAAGGCGTATGACCGTGTCCCCCGGGAGATACTGTGGGAGGTGCTGCGGGAGTATGGGGTGAGGAGGTCCCTTCTTAGGGCTATCCAATCCCTGTACTTCCAAAGTGAGAGCAGTTTTCAGGTTTTCGGTAGTAAGTCAGACTCGTTCCAGGTTGACTTACATGTTACCCAACCTGATTACCTGCACACTGCAACAGTGTGCACTGTCAACTTAGTTTTCTCTGTGGCTTTCTATTTTCAGCATCTTATCATTTTGAGATCATAATGTGTCCCCTTTCAGTGTCTTATTTAGAACTCTTGAGTTGCCTAATCTTGTCTTCCTGATCTCCTTTTCTTTTTCTAAGGAAATTGATGTACCCTTAGTGTAATTTCCCGGCTTCAATTCTGATTGTCATTGTTTTGCTAATTACACTCCTGCATTCATAGTGCCAGATAATCACAACTGAGAGAGATTTTCTAATCAAAAACTAAGCGCTTAAATGCAGTGGCATAATAAAATTGTTTGTGGCTGGTTAAGTGTGTCAAAGTGGAGACCTTTCAGGTGAGTTCAGGAGGACTTGATGCTACTTTACAGTGGTAAAACTGGTTGGCTAATTCCCTGCTATGTGCCATAGCCTAATCACGCTTCATAAGTCTTGGTCATTCAGCTGAGTAGCTTAACTGCGCCACAAGCTGGAAATAATGTCATAACGCTGTTGAGAAGTAGAAATGCCACTCTAAAATACCAAACAACATGTAAAGTATGCATGCAAATGTCATTCACATTCAGTCACATTTGTCAAAGAAGGACATTTTAACTGTGCTAAACCTTTGTTGTAATTCTTCAAACTAGAATTTCTTTGGGGCAGTCAACATAACTTATGTCCTTATCGATCTAAAGGAAACAGTGATGGTTTAATTTTCTGAGGTGTCTATACACCCCTACTCTCTGTCACTGCAATGTTGGCCTGCTAAAGAAGGCATAAAAAGAAAGAAGTGTAAAATGGGCCTTTTAAAGAGGTATGGAGTCAAATTAAAATGGCTATTTTTTTATGCAACATATTTTAAATCTAATGTTAAAAGAATAGGTGAGGCCTTTCTGTATCTCTTCCTGTATGACTTTCTGTCATCTGTCTGTCTGCATGCATGTCTGTTGTATTCTGTACCTGCTATAACGCTTACCAAATTTTACTGAAGAGGCCAGAAGGTACAACCCCAAATACTAACCCATGATCAAGCATTTTGTTTGTTTGACTGATTTACTTATTTGTCTGATCAATCCATGATAACCATTAAGACAGGGGGATTGGTCAGGCTCACTTAGGCTGACGATGTCTCATAATGATTTTTGTGAAAGCCTATGACCCTGCAGTTGGAAAATGTGTGATAGCCGCTCAAGACTTCATCATGGGATTCTAAGATTATTTCAAACAAACCAATGTCGCCACCCTAAATATAATCTTGTCATAATGTTGTCGAGAAGTAATAATACCACATGCTAATGATGTTTGAAAATGTCCTTTGTATAGCAGTGCAGTCTGGACTCTTGAGTCTATACTGTGTGTTTATGAATGTTACGTGAGAGGTCAGTAGTCATCAACACTGCTTTTAATAACAACTGTTTTTTGCAATCATTTTGCGATGTTAATCTTTTTTACATTGTAGTCAGGTGCAACTAAATGTTTGTTAGATAGTACTCCAGACCAACATGAAAATATAACGCTTGTCCAGGTCCTCCCCTAGACATGACATTTGCCTGAAATACTGTCCAGTTATATAATTAGACACAAATGATGCTATTCTTTTGTCATAGTACAGTCTTTAGGTCTGCGTCTTATTTTTTGGACCTGCCTAAAATAATTATTTATTTACATTGTGATTATCTATATTCAGTGGATTTATTAAATTAGATGGCCCCTCACACTGCATACCCTATTTCCACAGGTCACCTCCATGCTGCATGTATTGGAACACATAAATGCCACCCTATTTAATTCCTTATGCAACATATAATAACTCTTACAGTGGATATAAAAAGTGTAAACACCCCTGTTAAAATGCCAAGTTTTTGTGATGTAAAAGAATGAGACAAAGATAAATCATGTCAGAACTTTTAATGTGACCTATAATGTGAACAAACTGAAATCATCGAGGGTGAAAAATGAAAAAGATATACCTTATAATAACCTGGTTCCATAAGTGTGCACACACCCCTGTCTCAGCCCAAAGGTCTTACGCTGTTATATTATCGTGATGGGGGAGTAGGGTCTACATTTTCCATGTCTTCTGTCGTTTTAAACTTAGGAGGACATGAGGTCTTGGCCCACACCTGCGGAGTACCAGGCTTGACTCGTTGCTGTCCCTGTACTAAGTCCTCCTGGTTGTGTTGCAAATCAAGACTATACCTGACGATTTCAGCTGCCACTCTGTTGGCCCACCTGTCTGTCCCTGTCCTTGTCCATCTGGAATAGGTTGTCCACCTTCGATCTGGAATAGGTTTAGATAGACTCTGGGCTGAGCCTACATGCATAGGTTAACTATTACAATTTGGACTCTTAATATGTTCACCTGGAACAGCCAGAAGAGGACTGGTCATCCCTCTGAGCCTGGTTCCTCTCTAGGTTTATTCCTACATTTTGGCCTTAGGGAGTTTTTCCTAGCAACTGAAAATCAACACTACTGTTGTTTGCTCTTTGTTTAAGGCCGGGTGTTTTGTAAAAGCACTTTGTGACAACTTCTGATGTAAAAAGGGCTTCATAAAGTAAATTTGATTGATTGATTGAGTGCTAGACTTTCCAGGGAAGGGGGAGCACCAGGGCCGGAGGCGAGGGGGGGCCTGACTTAAATGAATGAAATTAGTCAAAAGATTTGTTCTTTTTTCTGAACGATTCGATCACTAGCCTCAAAGTTATTAATTCAACAGCTTTTTAGCCATATGGCTTAGAAACATCGAGACATTCTCAGATTGTTCTGAGAGCACACCCACATGTTCCATAGGCTTTGGATTTGTTTTATAAACATTTGAAAATGGAAAATGCTATTTTCTTACAAAAACAAAGACTGTGCAACACATGGGTGTCTTCTGTGACAAAAAACGCTATGGAATTTTTCAGTTTTCAAACATGCATAAAAAAATCTAAGCTTTATTGGGAAAAAAACAAAAGCTGTGCAACATGTAGGGGTGCTCTATTAACAATACAATTTGAAAGTGTTTTGAGGTTTTTAAGCCCTTGAACAAAAACGAGCTTTATTATATTTACATGTTTCTAAATGAAATTCGAAACTATTTTTTTTTTAAAGGCTGTGCAACATGTGAGATTGCTCTCTGAACAATCTGAAAGTGGTTTGGGGTTTCTAAGCCACTTGTTTAAAAAGCTATTGAATTAATAACTTTGGGGCATGTGGGGCGTTGCGGGTGTCGTATATCCTTTGAATATCGATTATCAAACCAACTTTACCTCGGAGTGTCAAACCATTTTTTGTTTTTGTGTTTTTAGGTTTGATGTGTTTTAAACAAAGTGTTAAATTCGGATTGATTTAAAAATATTGCATCCACTCACCTTCGCACCCCCTATTAACGTTTTTCACCAGCTTGCTTTCATGTTTCTGGAGGTAGAAAATGTTTCTGCTTGTAAAATGCTGAAAATGTGGGGTAATTACAAGACAAATACTGTAAATCCCATCTATACATACTATGGCAGGTCAAAGTTATGTTGACTTGAGTATTGTGAAAATGGGTAGGCCCTATATCTCTGAAAATGTATAGTATGGAAAGATGGCAGGAAGATTGATTTATAAAAAACATAAAGGTAGCATTACTGGACTGCTATCACATATCATCGAACTGTACGGACAACGAAAGAAGAAATCGCTATTGGGCTAATGATATCCAAAATTCATGACGCGTATATTTTCTACTTAAGAGCCACAAGAGGGCACCACTTCATAGCAAATACATGTGTCACAACGGCTGCAATCTTCTCAATCCAACAAACGAAAGACCTTCCCTTCAAACTAGTCTGGCCGTAAACAATGCTAAATCGCAGTCGCTTCCTAGCAATGCATTGGGTCTCTATATTCTTATTAGTGATTATCTGTAGAATTAACAACAAGAAAAAGAAATCTGCCACTTAGATATTACTGTTCAAAACAACATTGTACATGGCTCCTTGGAGAATGGTGTTTCAAACGTAATTTACACATTATGAAATTTACAATAAGATAATTATATCACCATTAACATAAAAAAATACTGACAAAAAAAACATTTAAACATTCAAAATCCATCGCGTGAAAAATCGAGATATTTGTACTGGCTACTCGCATAAAAATGGGGTTATTCAGCATTACTTTGAAAAAAAAAATTAAGGATCCATGTGTAACCACTTTGGGTTCCTCATAGAAACGGCTGTGAAAAGGCTAGTTTATGGAATCCGAATGGGTTCAACCCACAGGAACATCTGCAACTCCCGGTTTTCTTGGTTCCACCTAGAATCGTTATTGATTCCTGGTGTAACCTACTGGGTGTGGACCCTATCCCGTTCACTTAATTAATTTCAACCACATAATCTACATAGTTTGTATTAGGATATTACTTTGGATGTTTAACAAAATTTAATGTTTTATTTGTCAAGGATAGAGGAATTTATTTTAAAATATTGGGGTTTTGTTTAAATATGTTTGGTTGTTTGCAGCAATAAAACACGGGACATCTAACTAAAACTTTAAATATCTTTTTGCACTATATAATTATAAATTGAGAACATAATCATAAAAACGAAACTAGGACAGCTTACTTTGGTAACGACCTATACTCATTGGTTTGCGTTTTAACACAGTTATTTGATCTCTGAAGCGGAGACGTGGATGTAGCTGTGAAATTGCGATCCAGAAAGGGCCGGGCATGTTGGGTGAAATACAGGGAATCTGTAGGCAGAAACAACCGATTTTTACATTGACTTTCGAAACATCCAATACTGACACTTGAGGCACAAATCAAACGCTATTACTGGCAAATGTCCAACTCGTCGTATTAGCCAATCGAAGGCATATTGAGGCGTGTTTTCAGTATAAGGGGTTGGACGTAAACTAACCAATGGGATCTTCTGGCGAACTGGTTACAAAAACCTACTACTATTTGGGACTTTAAAAACGGTGTAGCGCTTTCCTGCAGTACATTTAAAGAGAACCGTGTTGCACGACCTGACAGTAACACGAGGGCACACGCAAAACAAAATATTTACGGACACTCAATCCAGGGATTTTTATTTTGCTTGCATCAGATTGTATATATTTGTTTTCATTCGTGCTGGATTTTGCGAAGACACAATGTCCAACGTTCAGTTATCATGCAGTGCTCTGGAGAGGTTGGCCGCAAGGAGGACATTTCCTCTCCATGCACGCACCGGCGCCTGCCGTGCCCTTTTTGGACCGGTGGATCACGACGAACTGAACCGGGAGATGAAATCTAAGATGCGAGAGATTTCCGATAGGGATCAGCGGATATGGAACTTTAATTTCGAGGCCGACGTGCCACTGGCTGGGGAATACGAGTGGGTGGAAGCCCCGGTGGATACAACACCCGTCTTCTATCAGGACTCTGTACAAGTTGGGAGGACCAGGATTGCAGTAGCACCGGTTAACGTAAACTCATGCGTGGACTTTATCCCACTAGACCCCTCGTCTCAGGATGCATCGTCTCTTTGTGAGGATCGTTTGGTCAGCACCGAAAGTAGGAGTCCCTGCGCCACCGAAGTCAACCAGGAGAACTGTGCAGTGAAGCTAAACTCAGGGAAGCCTACTCGGAAGCCAGTACCGTGCGTTAGACGCAAAATAACGTCTACTACTGATACGACAACAACCACACACATTACAGGTAAATCGCGGATCTGTAAAACGGTAGTGTTTTTTGCATAAATTGTATATTTTAACGTGTAGCTGGTGGTAATCTTTTTGGCCAGATTGTGCCATAGGTTACGTTTTTTTTCTAAACGGTCTTTTCTTTCCAGACTTTTACGGTAAACGAAAAAGGACCACGACCGAGACAAAGATGAATGAAAATACATTCCAGCATCCTTCGTCCCCAGTTCCGCTAGAACAAACTCCACGCAAGAGAATTCGTTGAAGGTATGTTACCTATTGCTTGTAGTTAGGATAGATTAAAGGTGTATATGAAATGTCATATCGATAAAGCGCTGACGTAATAGCTCTTTTAAAAATGTAAATGTTTAACGATATTTTCTGGCTGATGGTAAAATAAATCCAAATCACGAATACACACTTGCACTGATTGTGGACGATGATAGTGATCTTGGCTTGTAGTGAAGTCATTTGCGGTTGGGGGAGGGGAATTTGCGTCACTGTGGCGGGAAAAGGGCCAGGCAAATGGTAGACCTCGGCTGAGATTACATCTGAGATTTCTTTTTCGAAAGCTGAGTCATTGTTTTAGTCGTCAATTGCTGTGTTTTAATTGTAATTTTTATTATCTTGGTCAGCGAACACTAATATTGCTTTCTTTAATTTCAGGAGTTGCACTATTTTGTGAATACGGTTTCCCCTACCGACCTGAAGACAAGGACGGTAAACTAGGGTCGTAGAACCCGCCTCTCGACCGTCCATCGACTTGGTGCGTCTCCAAGTGGATCTATATGGAACGTAGCCTACAGTCCGTGGACTCTCAGGATTGAACGGTCGGCAGAGAGAATTTGCTGAAGGACTCAGACAAAATGTAGCATTCATGGTTGCTTTGCATACAGCCACTTGACAGTGTTAATTATTTAACAACTGTGCAATCGTTATTACTTTAAATTGTCTACACTGGTCAAAAGTGTATAGCTTTATAAAGACATTATACATGTTTATTTCTGTTAATTATATCTGATTTGTGTAAATATAGGCTATATTTTTTAAGTCTATTCTAACTTATAATTAATTTATGTTTCTTTATATTGACAATACCTTTGTGATTTAGCCAAACGGCAACTTTTAATTTTATTTACAAAGTTTTTTTATTGTGATGTGTTGCAATCATGTAGCTTTTTATAGTACACTTGGAAAGTAGACTTCATTGTGTTTCTGAGCCGTTTTCTATATTATTGTCCTGGTTTTCTGTTTTGCAATAGATGCAAATAAAATATTTTAATTAAATTGATCAATGTGTTTATTTTGTATAGGCGTACGATCCGAAAGTTTTCTTTCGGCATGGATTTACTGAATCATGTAAACTAGGCCTACCTTCGACAAGACACTCCCGCCAGAGTCTGTCATCTCTCAGTTTACCTTACAACATCTGTTGTCCATCCCAGTCATGGCACCAGACACAAGAAAATCAGAACTAGCACTGCCCGTCCATTAAACTATATTCACAGCTATTTCTGATTTCAAATTCCCCTATATGGTATTAAATAAGCATTTTCCTTGATAAATAGACTAGACAATTTTCCAAATCACTTTCGTATCAAATAGCCTAGTTCTATTAAATGTAGAAAAAAAACTTACACTACAATTATGACGGATAATGACAATGCAAAAGTAAAATATGAAAGCAGCCCGATAAAAAACAAAGATAAAACCATAAGTACTATATGAAAGGGTGTGGACATTCACACAAGCAAACATATAGCAAGACAGACGTCGACACTGAATGGGAAGGCCAACACAAAGCAAAATGTCATACTGTAAATCCCCTGTGCCAACAAAGTCAATGACTTGACAATGAAAAAGGCAGTAGAGTATTTGATAATCCAAACAGGTCAAATTTTTAGGTTATATTTTTTTGCATAAAAGTACTCAATTTCTTATACGTAAGTGTGCCTCTGTTGCTTGTAGAAATTATGCTTTTAAGTGGGAGAAAAGTACAAGCTTCGCTGACTCGCATGGATGGCGCATTCAAACTTGCATCCATGGGCAGCACGGCAGCTGCGGTATATAGTCTGGGATTTAAAGGCCCTTTCGCCCTTCTAAAGAACGGCAGCAGCTGCCTTTGGAACCCCGCATTGTCCACACGGACACCCCCACATTCACCCACACTCGACAACTCGTCTAAAGAACCTCTCACCCACACTGTTTACTCCGTGGAAACACCGCGCGACACCACCTCAGCCGTGGAGGCCACCTGCCCGAATAAGAGAAAAGAAAAAAACGACTAGTCTTTGTAATTGTCCTGGTCTATTGAATCAAACCATTCAGTTTGCCATACTTACAATTTTACCCTTAATTGAAAGCTATCCGCACACATGCACTAGGACTTCACTAAATGCTTGGGCATACGCCGATACATCCTTCTCAGTACAATTATAATTCACCTATCATTGCCTTAGACAATTCATATGAACAGTGTTATGCTATGTAATGCCTGCATGATCAATACTTAGTGAAATTGGAACCCTTTTGATTGCGAGAATGACTTTGCCAACTCTATGCAGACACGCGTACCTCCGCCGGCCTTGTACTCATTTCCAACACAAAGAGCTCCTGGTCTCCATTCTTTCCTTTTTGTTGCCATATGGCAAATCCATGTAGACATAGCCAAAACCCATTAATTCAGCCACATAATGTTCTGCATTGGAGAACAAAAGAAACGTTTTTTGCCTCCTCTATATTGACACGAACGGCTATAAAAAGTATAATTAAACTATGGTGATATCTAGCTAATTAAAGTCAATATGTCCAGGAAAGAGTTAAGTTCAATAAACTTTAACATTCTCAAGAAATGAAATTCAAAAGATATTGGATGTTTACCTGTCACTTTAAATAAATTCAGTCGCGTTAGACTTTTAGGCCCAATTCCCTAAAACTTAGAGGAGTCCATTTTGTCATGTGTCAGTAGGCTGATCTATTTTGATTTGAACAGTTAACATGTGGCCTATGAGGCCTTTTAATTCTAATCGAGTTTTATTTGATTTATAACAATATTATTAAAGATGGAACATAGCACAGAGGTTACTGTACAAAACTGAGCAAAGACCTGGACCAATCTTATAGTTGCCTATTTATATTCCATCAAATGTATTTCCACAAAATACAAAGTAAATCCGATAACACATACAAATTTGAGATACTCTTGTTTAGTTAATGATACATGTATAGATGGTTTAAATGTATTAAATATCTAAATAGTTTAAGTAATATGTATTGCTTTCTTAAGGGCAATACAGTTGTATCTTAACTAAATCTCAAAATACACCTGAAACTATATACGATCTAGAACTAAAATGTTTAATAAATACATGTTTATCAATAACATAACATATACAATTTGTATAATTATTATAGGTATGCGTTATTTGGAAAAAATACCATAAGTTCTTCACAAACGAAATTTTATACTAAAATATTATGGAGATGTAAAATGAATCCCATACCAGGAACGCCACTGGTCAATTTCGAATTTGTAATGTTGACAAATTTTGCTGATGACAAATCCAGGTACAGGCCGTTAAATTACTTGGATATCAGCAGGTTGAGTTATTGAATTAAACATATGTGTATTTAAAGTCAGATACTATTTTGCTGTCGACTATATCACCGCAGGAGGATTTGAGTTTTTCAATTTTATTAACATTTTCTATTTTACACGATAGGCCTACAGGCCTATTAGTTATTAACACCTAAAATATGTGCCGTTTCCTTATAAGATTGAAAAAAATTGTAAATATCAAAAACTTAAAACGAAAAGCAAATATTATTTTACCATGTGTAGCACTAATACAGTGGTTTATCAAAACAGGCCCTTGAGGTGCCAAACCCTTCGAAGACTCCCTCGATAGGTAAGAAACGTTTCTCTAAACATTAAAACTTTCAATACATAGTTCCCGTTTAAAAATACACACATACAATTAACAGAGCCCGTATGCAAAGACAGCAATTAAATATAGAAAGAAAGAAAATGCTGCCAACGTGAATTTACATTTTCCATGGCCATCTGGCATCGGCGCAGGCGACGGGGAACAAAGGCCCGTTGGATTGAGAGAAGAGGCGAGTGTGCCATCTCATTGACCTGCAAATGAGGCTTTGTCACCAAATTAAAGCTCCCTGACCCCCAAATCCCCACCCAACCACCCCAACGTTCAATATTTTTTTAAACCTAACGTGACGAAAGGACGGGCGAATTCATGTCTATATGTTTTTTTGTGTATATTTGCAGTATATTGACAGGAATCAAAACACTGGCTTGCAGGAATATTATTCTTCAATATGTGGTAATCACCAATATTCTAACATAACCTATAGACCGACTAGGCAATGCACATCATTCTAGGCCTCGGCTACAACCCCCATTATTGTAGAGGCCTAGGATATTTAGCATTATAATAATATACCACTTATACTATTATCAATACAAATAATAATAATACTTAAATTGATGAGAAGATTTAGTCTGGTCTAACAACACGAGTTTGGATAGGTACTGGGCCTAAAGTCTCTCTTTGAACACGTTGGACGGGTATAACCTTCGGTCGAAGCTACATTTCTGCTTCAGATTTCAACTTTAGTCACAGACAGATCTCAACATGTTGCACATTATGTTAATGTTTTTGCCTTTTTGTCAATGTGCTAGTGGGACACATCTCCAACTGCGAGGGCTTTTTATCCTGGTAGGCCTATGTCTAACTTGGCCTGTGTCCATAATCTCTGTATTTTTGCGCTGATGCCATGCACAGTTGACTGTGTGTGCGCGCTCTCGTGAAATGAATGGATGAATGACAGAGAAAGAAAGATGAGCGCCGTGCTTTTCGTATCCAGATGCCAGCTCCTCTCTTTTTTGGCCTATCTCCACTCAATATTCATGCGTATGTGCAACAATGGCCACAGCTCAATTCACGCAGCCACGCAGAAGGACGACTGACAGGGAACTCGTGGCAGCCTTTCAGATATCTTTTTTCTGTCTTCTCCTTTCTTTGCATCCCGAGTCTGGTCGCGGTTGGGGGCCCTAATCACCTACCCACATCAATCTCTAATTCACTTTGCTCTCCCCACGCATCAAGGGGATCGGATTTTCATACTGAAAAGCAAAGCAGCTCTTTTACAATGTTTCACAACTTGGTGGAGCGAATCTCAAATTCATTGTATTTTCATTCTCCTGTATTTATCCTACAGCTAATGAAAGCGACCGCATTTTCAATCACCATCGTGTAGCCTATATCCTACCTTTGATTGTGATATACAATTGAAGGCTGTAATAATTATTGAACGGATGTAAATTATCTGCGTAAAACGAGTGCCCCTTGCAAGGACAACAATACGATCGAGGTAGGCCTATTGGAACGCAAATACTCACGTATTGGCCTTCACATCCGTCAAAGTTGTCAGTGCCTTACAATGCACTTCATTCCCCGCCTGAACAGGGTCAAAGGAGCAGCTATCGATTTTGCGCGCATTCACATTCTGAATTCTATCGTTCGAATTCCTCAATAGGCCATAGAGCTGGCCCTCACCCAAAATATCAGCAGGTTAAATGTGGATTAGTATGCTTATTAATAAAAAAGGAATTTGCTTTAATGTTATTGAAACAACTAAAGTAGCCAATAGGTAAAGTATTAGGCACCAGTGGACAGTCACATCTAGTCTACAACACACAGTCAGTGCATTTTGGATATGACCACATTTTAGTTTGGTATGAAAGAAGGGCTGCTATTATTTCGTTACAAACCTAACGATTGTCTTTACAAATCCAAATAAAGAGTTTGTGGGGATTCACATTTGGCAGCCACTACTGTTAACCATTTTGAATAATATTCCAACTTTTCTCTACTGCGTGTTGCAAATACTTTGATCCCATAGCTTCGGTCAAAATTGCTCAAACTCAGTCAATTTGGTTTGGGATCATTGGTGGACAACAATATTCAAACCCATCTCAGACTACGACTGAAAAAACACAATTTTACGGAAAACCTAGTGTGCAATCATGTAAAGAAAACCGACATGTCTGTGTAAATAATTGTGCAAGAAATTGCAGTGGAAATGCCTTAATGCACAAATATCATTAAACAAACCATCATATGGAAAAACCTATTTTAGTTACACGATATATTTTTTAGGTCATGCACTACAACATGTATGTGGTTTATAACGCGACAGATGAAAGTTATGGTGCACTTCACAGCATAGATGAAAGTGCATCGGACTAAATTTTTCATTTATATATAATCCAGTGTCTAATTTTGGTGACCTGATGATTGACGCGTGGTTGCTAATTCATAAAAAAAACACGTGTCCATTCTAATCTCATTATTCAACCTATAACTGTGCTGTTTATCTCAGCAACGGGATGGGAAACAGAGGCCAAGACCAGAGTGCTTTAATTTGTTATATGACCATACTAATTTGTTTTAAAAAAAAAACTGTTTTGACAAAACTAAGTTTAGAGATGGAAATACAAAGAAAGCACCAACTTGATCTGCAAAGAGTCTGACAAAATACCCCATTTATTGGAATATCTGCATATTTTCTGTATGCATGTTTTTTGAATGCCACTAATGTGAATTTAATGCAATGTTGTTGATACCTCTGCATTTTGAAGTATTTTCATGGCAGCATCATGTTATGCTTATATTACCTTCAATGACTAGGGGGTTTCTTAAGATAAAAAAAAACATCAAAGGAACAAATCCCAGGTGAAATTTCAGAACAAAACCTGCCTCAGACATCGGAAATCATAACTGTTATAGTTAAATTTTTCTCAAAACAGAGTTGCTTTCTAAGATGCATTCTTGGATAGCCCAGTCTCTTTTCTTAAAAATAATCATAGACAAAAAATCAGAGGCACATTTTCTTGATCGCAACAAAAAACAATGTATATACACATTTGTTGTCTTAAGAGTTCTACAAGGTTTGCAATTCTACACCATATAAGATACTAATCTGTTGTTCACGGAGTATACACTTACACTACCTACTGTAATTTATGTGCAAATGTATTTTTCTTTTATAAATTGAAAGAAAACCCCAAATGGATGTAAAAGAACAGCATGCTCCCTGGTCAAGAGATTTAACTTGAATTGCTCCTCTCCCCGTAACATTCCCTCCAGGTCGTTGCTATCAATAATAATTAGTTCTTAATCAACTTGCCTAGATAAATAATGGCATTTTAAAAAAAGTATGCCATTTACCTGTCTTTGGCATTATGGTGTGTTGGTATGCAGCATCTATGTCAAGCCAAATCAGGTGAAATGTTTACCCCTAAACAGTCCCTTTTGCTTCCGAGGTGACCTATGCCGTACAATGATGACCCTTCTCCTGTCTGCATGAGAGACTCAAGTGAACCTCTATCAAAAGCTTCTCACCCAAGAACTTGTTATTCACAACAGCCTAGTGAATAAGACATATGGTGCGTGTGTGTGTATGTATGAGTTTGTCATAATCGATTGTGGACATACATAAATGGTAATTATGGAACAGCAAGACATTTGTGGCGCTGCTGAGAGACTATCATGAGTTTTAAAAAGTTGCCCATTTTACTATTGGCTTCTTGTGAACAAATATCCATAAGTAATTTTTTATTAGCACTAATTGTGGCAACAAATTATTCTTTCATTACAGCTTTCAGATTGAGTGTGAACACTAATGTTGAAACAATACATTTTGGAAACGTTATCAAATTCACTGGAAACTGTCACTTCCAAGTCTTGCAATACCTGACATTTATTGAATTTTACTGCACATTACCAACATGTGCACGGTTGACAAATTAAGCAAGCATACATAGTTAAAGTCTTACAGTATCGGTTAGATTGCAATATGTGTGACATCCTCAGTAGATGCATGTAAACCTTCTTTTAGTTGTAACTGGTTAGAGAGAGAGTGGCGAGATGACAATTGAGAAATGAGATCTAACTCTAACTCAGTGCCAGTCCTGACAGCTCAAGTCCTCCATCTCTTTTCAGCCAAAATGTCCCTTTGTCTCATGTCTTTTCTCTTCCTCTGAGCAAAACCTGTTCCCCCTTTATATCCTGTCTCGCTGTGATGCGAGCATTCTGTTCAACGGCTGCTGTCTCTTTATCTGTCCGTCCATCCATCTCTCGAAATGCTACTCTTCTCAGTGTCTTTCTGCGGGCCTGTAGTTTCTTCTCCCTCGATCATTTCGGCCCGTAAAACTCCAGGAGTGCTAGCGGGCTGCATTTTCAGGGCTGGCTACACCCCTATGGATGCACTGACTCGGACTAATTCTATTCGCGCCTCAGATTTGCTCGGCGGGGCCTATGAAAGAGGCGGCGACGGTATCCTTTATTAGACACAACAATGGGCCATCATTCATCAGAGGAATGGCCGACCAAGGACCAGGGTGTGTTTGGGAGCCTGATTCCAGTTCAGGGAGTTGGTTTTGCCCACTAGACCAGGCTGAGCCCTTGCTCTCCTGCTGGCAATTCAGCCTTGACTCTTCTGCTCTGTGGAAAGACTTGTGATAGTTTTTTTTTACTTTGCCCGCTCGGCTGAAAGCATAATCCATAGCAGTCTAGCTTCCTGTGCACGGATTTCAACTAAAACATAAGTCCACTAACGTGGCTATTATTAACATGCCTCTATGTCAAGAGGCAGTTTGGTAGAACCAGGAGCAGTCTGGAAGACAGAGCCACAGTGTGTATCAAATCATATCTCGCAGACTCATGTAGCATAATGTGCCTGATGTATCTTGTATGTACGTATGTTTGTGCGTGTGTGTGTGTGCGTGTGAGGGTCCCCTGGGAGAAAGAGTGCAGCTGGCAGCAGTAGATTTATGACCACTGGTATCAGGTCAGCCTGGAGATTATACATCTTCACCTCTGCCTGGTTGGGCTCTTCAGGCAGGGCCACGGGCTTAGAGGCCCCTCACAGTGCACACAATGCCGCCAGCGCCGCCGGCCCTGTCAGCTCCTTCTAATTTGTGGCCGTGATTCTGAGGTTGAATTCAGCTGTCCTGGCTGCTTGACCCGCTTCATTCTTCGGCGGGATTAGCTACATCTTTTCCTACCCGCGTGGGGTAACTCCTCGGCTATGCCCCGTGGACCCACCAATTACAGCACATAACAAATGGTGATTCGTGTGAAAAGCATGGATGGAGAGAGGAATAAAAGGGGAATAGACAGAGAGGGAGAGTCAGGTGTTGAGGAGGATGTTCCGGTGTTAAGCTAGTTGCTTTGTTGGTTGTCTGTCTGTGCCTGTGAGTGTTTTTTTCAAACTTCCTTGACCATATAACCCCTCGCAAGTTTAGGTTGTTTGTACATTTCTGTGCATTCAGTGTCATAATAAACTCGCGAAAGAAATAAACCAATGTCCAAATGCACTGAATGATGGCACTTTAGCAGTAGAAGCCTTTCTTATGACGTATGCACCCCCCAAAAAACTATCAACAATAGCACCTAAACAGATGGCTTGTTTTTGGCATTGGCTAAAAACATGCTCATAGCACACACCACAATGAGAAGTCAGTAGTTGCTGTATAGTGAAATTGGCACACCCTGGTTCCCCCTAGCCTGCCCCTCCCCTGCATAAAAAGCATGCCTCCCTCCTCCCCTCTTACAACAGATGCTGTGTTTCATAAAGACACTGTCTACCAGCTGCGCAAGAATAGGACAACATTTGTTGACAATGCTTGTGGGGACCGGGGGACGAAAATGACGAAGAAAAGATTGTAGGAGAGAAAAAATGCTCTATCTGAGGTCACTATCTGAGAAGCTAGTGCATTCAGGAAGGGGGTTGGGTTAACAATGACAGAGACGGACCTAGAGAGGGTGTTTATTTTTATTTTTTTGGTGGGAGGTGGGGGGGTGGGTTGTACGGCTGGGAGGGAACAGACCTCTTTCCAGGAACAAGGACCTGTAGCTATGGAAACACTCGCATACAACACCCCCACCCCCTTCACACAACCATATACATACACACACACACACACACACACACACACAAAGTTTTCAGCTGCACCCAGACGAAGTCCATGCCCAGATGGTCCTATGCTGTGTAACTCACTTATCTGTCGGAGCACTCTAAAGGAATGCTTAAAGGGGTCCTGAATTCCCTACGGACATCAGCAAAGTAGAGGGAAACCATCTGCTCCCGGACACCGTGGGCACCCTTCCTGTCCACCGACAAATTCTCCTCCTCCTCCTTGATTCTCCTCCTCCTTGATACTTCAGTCCCTCCCTGGCTGTTTTCTGGTTCCATTCCCATAGCCTGAAGGGGAGTCGTTAAAGCCATTGTGCTGTCAGGGGCGTAGGCACCATGGAGGCTTATTGGGTTTGTGCGTTCCATCCCAGCTATCGCAAAAAGCTCCCAAAATGTCTTCATTGTTTGGCTCCCGGTTTGCTGGTATTCCATCATCCATGAATCTTCCGATCTATCCATTGAGGTTTCTGAAAATATAAATGCTTGTTTGACTTTGTGCTTTCATAATAAACTGTGAACAAGCCCAGGTTCACAGTACAACTGATAGGTTCAACAATCCAGAGATACATAGGTTAACCAAAACGTAGAAAAATAATTCACCTCTAGAAAATATTTGATCGTTTCATATTTGACAGTTTAATTCATCAAAATGTTACAGTTTTCTTAATATATATATATTGAGTAACATTAAGCTCGATTAAATTGAGACAGTGATGATAATATGAAGGAGAAAGGTTTAGCAGAAAGAGGAGTGGTTCAGTCCTGCTTTATTGGTGTATATAAGTGCAAGACACTAGAACACCCTGGACCTCACATTTAACAAAGGGGTAGTAGAGTACTGAAAATCAGTAAAGTAAAAGTACTGTCACTTAACTTGTTATTTGCTTACGTGAAGATAAAAGTAATCCACTTCAGAAATGATTTAACAGTAAGAGTAAAATAGTATCTGTTAAAAAAAAACATAACTACTAATTAAAAATGGTATATCTGTTCTTCACAGGGGAACAACAGTCACAAGACCACCTGATTCAAATGGATTTTTCAAAAATGTGCGCAGGGGGAATTTATTATGGATAAACATGTACCCATTTATGGTCAAATAAAACAAAAGCTCATTGCACATTATTGAGCAATCATAAAATTTAAGACAGATTGTTATTCTGCAAGATTGATTGTTCTGTTGAGTTTTACCCAGATACATTTAATTCACTTGTTGACAGTATACCACATTTACATATGTACAGCATGTAATTATTACACTGACAAAATTGGGAAGTATTAAACAAAATATGTCTCTCATTCTATTTATCATCCCTCATCTAAAAATAAACATTTTATGGTTCATAGTCTGTTTATTAGATCTATTTTCCTAAATATCCCTGTCAAACTTCTCTGTAGATGTTTCCATCTACGCTGTTTCCAAAAAGGTTGAGATGTTGTGTAAAATGCAAATGAGAACAGATTGCATTTAACCCTATATTTAATTCAAAATAGTGGAAAGACAACCTATCAAATGTTCATATTGTTTTTGGAAAAATGCTTGCCCATTTTGAATTTGATGCCAGCAACACGGGGCATGTTAACCATTGTGTTGCATCATCTTCTTTTAACAAAACTCTGTAAATGTTTAGGAACTGAGGATACCAGTTGCTGTAGTTTTGAAAGTGGAATGTATTTCCGTTATTGTTTGATGTAGAAGGTCAGCTGCTCAACAATTTGGGTCCCCTTTGATGGATTTTTTGTTTTGTAATGCGCCAAATATATTCGGTGGGTGACAGGTCTGGACTGCAGGCAGGCCAGTTCAGCACACGGACTGTTTTACAAAGGAGCCATGCTGTTGTAATACGTATATTTCTCCAAAACCTGTATATATTGTTCAACATTAATGGTGACATCACAGAAGTGCAAGTCACCCATCCCATGTGCACTAATGCACCCCAATACCAGCACAAATACTGGCTTTTGACCTATGCGCAGATTAGAAATCAGATGGTCCCTCTCCTCTTTAGTCCAAAGGACAAAATAATAAAAAAACAGATACGTCAGACCACAGGACAGTTTTCCACTTCTCCTCTGTCCATCTTAAAATGTTTTACTAGCATTTGTGGATGCAGTGATGTACTGTCTTCACAGACAAAAGTTTTTGGAAGTATTCCTGAGCCCATGCAATAAATTCCACTGCATATTTAATGCAGTGCCACCTGAGGGCCTGTAGATCACAGCGATCCAATATTGTTTTTTGGCTTGGTCCCTTGCATACAGAGATTTCTCCAGATTCTCTGAAATTGTTCATTAAATTATATACTGTAGATGTTGAGATCCCCAAATTCTTTGCAATTTTACATTGTGATACTTTATTCTTAAATTGTTGCACTACTTGCCTGCACAGACTTTCACAGAGTGGTGAACCCCTCCTCATCTTTACATGACAGACTCAACCTCTCTGGGATGCTTTCCTTAATACCCAATCATGTTACTGATTTGTTGCCAATTAACCTAGTTAGTTGTCAGATGTTCCTCCAGACTCATTCCTCCAGGTAAATTTTTTAAACATTACAGAACTTTTCCAGTAATTTGTTGTCCCTGTCTCAACCTTTTTGCAACGTGATCCTGGCATGAATTTAAAAGTCTGCATATATTTTTCAAGAAACAATAAAATGTGTCAGGTTCAACATTTGATAGGTTGTCTTTGTACCATTTTCTATTAAATATAGGGTTTTAGAGATTTGCATATCACTGCATTCAGTGTTTCTTTAGATTTTACACAGCATCCAAACATTTTTGGAAATTGGGTTGTTGGAACAAATAAGACAAGCACAATTCTGGAGAGCACTGTAAGATAATGCTAAGATTCTACTGAAGGAATCGATGAATAGATGAATAAGGATGAATATTTTCAAGGTTGTAAGATTTTCCCAAGGTATCATATTAGTTTTAAAGCTATTTACTGTATTACTATACTGTTTAACACTATAATACTACTTAAATAAATAAAATGAATACTACAATTGTATGACATTTAGAATAAATTCACAAACACACATAAAGTTGTACTCAACCGTTTGCATGACCTTGGAGAATTATTAATATATGAACCATTTTGTAAAGAAAATATGAGTGAGCAGGCAAAAAACATATATTTTATTTCTTATGGGATTCACATTTAACTGTAGGTCATAACAGAATGACACAATCATAAAACAAAACATGGCAACAAATATGTTTTTTTACTGACCCTTGTTCAAGTCTGCATGCCCTTAGTTCTTAATACTGTGTATTGCCCGCTTTAGCATCATAAACAGCGTGATGTCTTTTGTAATAGTTTTCTATGAGGCCCTGAATTCTTGCAGGTGGTATAGCTACACATTCGTCTTGGCAAGATGTATCCAGGTCATGCAAAGTCTTTTGTTGTCTTGCATGAACCGCATGTTTGAGATCTCCCCAGAGTGGCTCGATGATATTAAGGTCAGAAGACTGTGATGGCCACTCCCGAACCATCAACTTTTTCTGCTGTAACCAATGGAAGATCGACTTGGCCTTAGGGTCATTGTTGGCCTTGGGGTCATTGTTGTGCTGGAAAGTCCAAGGGCGTCCCATGCCCAGCATTTGTGCAGAAGGCAAATTGTCTGCCAGTATTTTCTGATAACCTGCTGCATTCATCTTGCCGTCAATTTCCCTGTGACCTTAGAGCTCTCACACCCCCAAAACCATCAGTAAGCCACCAACATATTCCACAGTGGGGATGGTTTTCTGTTCACTATAAGCCTTGTTGACCCCTCTTCAAACATAGCGCTTATGTTGTGACCATAAAGATCTATTTTGGTCTCATCACTCCAAATTACTGTGTGCCAGAGGCTGTGAGGTCTGTCAAGGGCATTGGGGCTTTTTGTGTCATTGGCACAGTAAAGGCTTCTTTCTTGCAATTTGACCATGCAGACCATTTTTGTTAAAGTATCATCGTATTGTGCTCCTCAAAACAACCACACTGTCTTTTTCCAGAGCAGCATGTATTTCTCCTGAGGTTACCTGTGGGTTTCTCTTTGTATCTTGAACAATTCATCTGGCTGTTTTGGCTGAAATCTTTCTTGGTCTACCTGACTGTGGCTTGGTATCAAGTGATCCTTACATTTTTCACTTCTTAATAAGTGATTGAACAGTACTGTTTGCATTTGCAAGGCTTTGGATATCTTTTTATATCCTTTTCCATCTTTATAAAGTTCCATTACCTTGTTATGCAGGTCTTTTGACAGGTCTTTTCTGCTCCCCGTGGCTCAGTATTTAGCCTGCTTAGTGCATCCATGTGAGAGCTAATAAATACATTGACTATTAATACTTAGACACACTAATTGCAATTTACAAAGCCACAAGTGTGGGAAATTCACCTTTATTTTCACCTGTGTGTTTCACCTTGTGCGTCTCTAACAAGGTGAAACAAGGGTTTGGAAACTTTAGATCAGGGCCATTTGGGTGATAATAAATGGCTTCATCTGACCACTTTGCTAACTATCCTTTTTGCATGATCAGTCATATTCAGATTAGTGTTAGAAAGATTAGTGTTGGCCCACCTGAAGGACATCACAGGCCCCTTGCTAGACTGCTTGTAGTTTGCCTACTGGGCTAACAAGTCTTGTGGATGGTGCTGTCAACATGGGACTGTTCTACATCCTGAAACACCTTGACTCTCCTGGGACGTATGCAAGGATCCTGTTTGTGGACTTCAGCTCGGCGTTCAACAGCATCAACCTAGACATCCTCCATAACAAACTCATCTAGCTCAATGTGCCAGCCTCCACCTGTCAGTAGATCACAAACTTCCTGACCAGCAGGAGTCAGCAGGTGAGGCTGGAACAATCACTACCCGAACAATCAGTACTGACGCACCCCCAGGTTTCATGCTCTCCCCACTGCACTTCTCCCCCTACAAAAACAATTGCACCTCAAGAGACCCATCTGTCAAACTAGTGAAGTTTGCAGATGACACTACGGTAAACTGGCCTCATCCGGGACCGTGACAAGTCTGCCTACAGACAAGAGGTTGAACAGCTAGTCCTCTGGTGTGGTCAGAACATCTGTGGAGATGACTTTGGACTTCAGGCGGAGCCCCCCGAGGTCAGAACATCTGTGGAGATGACTTTGGACTTCAGGAGGAGCCCCCCGACTCTGCCCCATCACCATTCTCAACAATCCTGTGTCTGTAGTGGAATCCTTCAGGTTTCTGGGATCCACTATCTCCCAGGATCAAAAGTGGGAGCCCAACACAGATGCCATCATTTAAAAGGCCCAGCAGAGGATGTACTTCCTGTGCCTGCTTAAGAAGCTCAACCTGTCCAAGTTGCTACTGATACTTTTTTACACAGTCATAATCCAGCCTGTTCTCTGCACGCCCATCACTATTTGATTTGGATCTGCCATGAAACTGGAAAGGAACAGACTACAACGGACAGTCAAAACTGCAAAAAAGATAATTGGTGCCCACCTGCCCTCCACCCATGAAAAAAACCCAGAGTCAGTAAAATGGCAGTAAACATCACTGCAGATCCATCACACACTGGTCCAGCCCCTCCCCTCTGGTAGATGCAGCAGAGCACTGTGCGCCAAAACGAACAGACACAGGAACAGTTTCCATCCACAGGCCATCACGCTGATGAACAGTCAACCTCAGTCACTTAGTGCCAGGCACAATCCCTGTGTAACCACCCAGTAACTCTGACCCTAGCATCCACATGTCTACTACTTTTTTTGTCATCTTGTTATTCAGTGTTGTCCATACTGAATATACAGTATACTGTATATATCATATCCACCTAGGTACATTACACCTGTACTAAAAATGATTTATTCATTCTAGCATTGTTTGCACTCTGCTCCAATACACTATATTTATGTATGTATGTATGTATATGTATATGTATGTGTATGTATGTATGTATGTATGTATGTATGTATATGTATGTGTATGTATGTATGTATATATATATATACATATATATATATGTATATATACACATACATACATATACATATATACACATACATACATATACATATATATACATATATATACATATATATATACATATATATATATATATATACATATATATATATATATATATATATATATATATATATATATATGGCTGGGGACAGGACACAGGCGCAGAGACGTACAGGTGGTGATAATCCATGTTTTATTTAAAGAAACAAACTAGTAGCAGCTCCTGTGACCTTGGGTAAAGTGAAACAACAACTACCAACCAAAACGATTCACACTATGTGTGGACAAACATTCAACATAAACGGGTTCCCCAATTGGAGGCAACGATCTACACATGCCTCCAATTGGGGAGACCTAACTACATAGAGATGCTCCGGAACGCAAGACCCGGGACAACCAAGGGGGGGCGGGCGGGCTGACGGCGCTGAGGCTGGGACTGGCCGGGGAGGAGGCACTGAGGCCAGTATGGGCCGGAGAGGTGGCACTGAGGCTGGGACGGGCAGTAAAGGCGGCGCGGCCGGGACAGTGGGGGGCGCCGCTGGCTTGGGCGGCAGCGGAGCGGCCGGGACAGTGGCCGGGACATATGTATGTATGTATGTATGTATGTATGTATGTGTATATATATATATATATATATATATATATATATATATATATATATATATATATATATATATATATATATATATATATATATATATATATATATATATATATATATGTATATATATATATATATAGATCACATCCACTGTCATTATGTAAATAATAATACCTGCACAACAATATTTTTTTAGAAACCTTTTATACACTGCTCATTTCACTACTGTCTCACCAGTTGTTCTATGTTGTTGTTTGGTTTATTTTGTGTATTTTTTTGTACTGTATATTGCAGTCGGTGACTCTTGTGGAGTGTCCTTTTTGAACAAGCACGTCTTGAGTCTGTATAATCCAGTCAAATTCCTCACATACCTGGCACATAAAGCTGATTCTAATTTTCAATGTCAATGCCAAAATTCCACAATTTCTGCCAGGGTATGCACACTTATGAGCACAACTGTATAGCATCAGTGGTTGTTAAGTCCATAGCCATGATTTGTTTATTGTAATATTAATAAAGATTTTCTCAAGAGAACTCACATTGGCCCTACCCCATGTTTCAAAACCACTTTCCAAATCATTCCATGCTTGTTCCTTCAGTTCTTCCTAAGCTACACAGCTGAATGCAACACTATCTGTCTCACTAGAAGATAACTTTCTGAATAGCAATTTTGTAAAAAGTTTGTAGACAAATGGGGCCATGCTGAGGTTTTAGTCCATTGATGTTCAGAAAATGTATTCTAGTTGGCAAATAAAGCCAGAGCCCTTAAGCAACACTGTAATTGTCTCTGCCGGCAGTTAAAAGGTGTGGAAGATCCCTATATTCATGGCAGGAGTTGCAGTACCATTTAACAATTGCTGTTTTAAAACTATGCTGTGATTTTGAAAAAATGCTATTAGTAGCATCTCTTGTTGCGGACTTCCTTAGCCACTATCTGTAGGTCTGCCGAGCTTGAATCCGAGCTGGTGTAGTCGTTTGTTTCAGGTCAAATTTCCCTGTTTGTATAACACAGGTTTCAACAGCAATTATAATAGTAATTCTATAACTAATCTATAGTTGCAAAACATTCGGGAGTATGACAGAAAAGTTGATATTAAGTGTCTGCAGAAACATGTTTCTCATCATCAAATGCGTGTTATCTCTATGTACTCTATTTACACTGATCAGCCATAACATTATAACCATTGACATTGGTAATCTCGTTATCATGGCACCTGTCAGTGGGTGGGATATATCAGGTAGCAAGCAAACATTCTGTCCTCAACGATGATGTGTTAGAAGCAGGAAAAATTGGTAAGCACAAGAATCTGAGCAAGGACCAAATTGTGATGGCTTGACGATTGGGTCAGAGCATCTCCAAAACTGGTTCAGGAATGTTTTGAGGAACAGAATTACAAGTTCAAGTTGATGACTTGGCCTCAAAATTCCCCATTTCGCAACCCAATCGAGCATCTGTGGGATGTGCTGGACAAACTGGTCCAACACATGGAGGCCCCACCTCGCAACTTAAATGATCTGCTGCCAACATCTTGGTGCCAGATACCACAGCATACCTTCAGATGTGTCGTGGAGTCCATGCCTTGATGGGTTGGAGCTGTTTTGTTGTATATTCAAGGGGGTTGAATTTACCTTACACGTCTCTTATGGGGTTTGAGCAACACACACTAGTTATCTGCAGGATGACTCATAACCCGCCTCGTATACATATCCACAGGTCAGGCGGGTTATGAGTCATCCCGCAGATCACTCGAGGGTTAAGGGTCATAAAATAATTTTGGGATGAAGGGTAGCCAGGTTAGCTACAGTGGGGAGAACAAGTATTTAATACACTGCTGATTTTGCAGGTTTTCCTACATACAAAGAATGTAGAGGTCTGTAATTTCTATCATAGGTACACTTCAACTGTGAGAGACGGAAACTAAAACAAAAATCCAGAAAATTACATTGTATGATTTTTAAATAATTAATTTGCATTTTATTGCATGACATAAGTATTTGATTCATCAGAAAAGCAGAACTTAATATTTGGTGCAGAAACATTTGCTTGCAATTACAGAGATCATACGTGTCCTGTAGTTCTTGACCAGGTTTGCACACACTGCAGCAGGGATTTTGGCCCACTCCTCCATACAGACCTTCTCCAGATCCTTCACGTTTCGGGGCTGTCGCTGGGCAATACGGACTTTCCGCTCCCTCCAAAGATTTTCTATTGGGTTCAGGTCCGGAGACAGGCTAGGCCACTCCAGGACCTTGAGAGGCTTCTTATGGAGCCACTCCATAGTTGTCCTGGCTGTGTGTTTCGGGCCGTTGTCATGCTGGAAGATCCAGCCACGACCCATCTTCAATGCTCTTACTGAGGGAAGGAGGTTGTTGGCCAAGATCTCGTGCTACATGGCCCTATCCATCCTCCCCTCAATATGGTGCAGTCGTCCCCTTTCCTTTTGCAGAAAAACATTCCCAAAGAATGATGTTTCCACCTCCATGCTTCACAGTTGGGATGGTGTTCTTGGGGTTGTACTCATCCTTTTTCTTCCTCCAAACACGGCGAGTGGAGTTTAGACCAAAAAACTATATTTTTGTCTCATCAGACCACATGACCTTCTCCCATTCCTCCTCGGGATCATCCAGATGGTCATTGGCAAACTTCATACGGGCCTGGAAATGCGCTGGATTGACTAGGGGACCTTGCGTGCGCTACAGAATAGTTTTCCATGACGGCGTGGTGTGTTAATGGATTTCCTTGAGACTGTGGTCCCAGCTCTCTTCAGGTCATTGACCAGGTCCTTCTGTGTAGTTCTGGGGTGATCTCTCACCTTCCTCAAGATCATTGATGCCCCACAAGGTGAGATCTTGCATGGAGCCCCAGACTGAGGGAGATTGACCGTCATCTTGAACTTCTTCCATTTTCTTATAATTGCGCCAACAGTTGTTGCCTTCTCACCAAGCTGCTTGCCTATTGTCCTGTAGCCCATCTCAGCCTTGTGCAGGTCTACAATTTTATCCCTGATGTCCTTACACAGCTCTCTGGTCTTGGCTATTGTGGAGAGGTTGGAGTCTGTTTGATTGAATGTGTGGACAGGTGTCTTTTATACAGGTAAAAAGTTCAAACAGTTGCAGTTAATACAGGTAATGAGTGGAGAACAGGATGGCTTCTTAAAGAATAACTAACAGGTCTGTGAGAGCCGGAATGCTTACTGGTTGGTAGGTGACCAAATACTTATGTCATGCAATAAAATGCAAATTAATGATAAAAAAATCTTACAATGCGATTTTCTGGATTTTAGATGTCTCTCACAGTTGAAATATACCTATGGTAAAAATGACAGACCTACCTGGTTTGTAAGTAGGAAAACCTGCAAAATCAGCAGTGTATCAAATACTTATTCACCCCACTGTATATGTAGTAAGCAATATTTAATTGGCTTTTTCTGAGAATGGTTTTTATTAATCATTTGTTGATAGCAGGACTACCCACATAAACTGTAGGCCAATTGGGCTAAGGTTGGTGCTGGCAATTATAGCGATTTGACCTATTTTTATCCATGTTTGCACTAATGATATTTGGATGAAGCAGTCAAAGGTTACAAAGAAGAACGTATTTCATGACAACTACCTCGCAACATATCTACAGCTGACTTACAACTTAATCGCTGCGAAAAAGGTTCTGCCTATTGCAGGAGGTAGAGTTTGTAGATAACTGGTTCTCTTTCTGGGACTCATCCAGAAAACAGCCGAGCCAGACCTACTAAAGACTGGACTCCATCCTAGTTGGAATGGTCTCTTCTTTAATCCAGGAACACTCTTTTAGCCTCACCCTGAAAGAGGATCTTACCCACCCTGCTGCTTAGTGGAATTTGTCACTAAATTAGGCAGTGTTGTCAGCTTTGTTCTCTCCATTGAGACTGTGATTGTACCTTGATCTAGTTCACTGGTCATAATCTGGATGTGTTTGGCATGTGTGAAACCTTGCTTAAAGGTCCAGTAAACATTCCACTGAAACAAATGCAGGGAATCCATGCTTTATTTCAGTGGAAAGTATACAGAAAATGTGTCTCTTACCAATTAAAAGGTTTTGCTGGGCTACCCTCTAGCCCAAAGCCGTGGCAGGATTCACCATGGCGGCTGAGCCGCCTTGTGTCTTTGGACCAATATTTAGGATTATCAGGCCTGCCAAATCCTGGCTGTACTTCTTCAAAGTCCACATAGTTTTGCAGCTGATCTGGATTGCCCAAAGACTCTGGACTCCTACTTGTATCTACTGACCTGCTGGTCATCTGGGCATGAAAAAATATTGATGTGTCCCAAGAAGGTAATATTTTCTTATAATATTCACCATGCACAGGGAAAATAGGACTGACAATCTCTCTGAGTCCGTTTCATCTCTAGGTTTCTTCCTAGGGTGCAACCCTACTAGGTAGTTTTTCCATGCCACAATAGATACATGTGTTATTGGTCCTTGATCTCTTGGGTTTTAAATTGGATAACTGTATATTATAAAGTCCTTTCTTGTTACTGTAAAAAGGGTCTTATAAAATAAATGTGTTTGATTACAGATTTATGTCTGGTCTTAAGGTCCCACATAACTAGGGGCTACCCAAGCCCCAACAAAACCGTTTTTAGACTCAATAAATAAATAATGCATTCATCCTTGGAATTTTGTGTAAAGTATTTTAGAGATGACAAATACATAAAATGCCTCCTAGTCTTAGTTACCAAAAGGTTGTTACCCCCACTGTATCAGTCAACTGGATGACTGGAGTCTCAACATTTCAACCATTTTAATGGAAGGTTAACATTGCACATGCCTAAGAACATTGTATCTGCTAAGTTTTTTATGCAGCTCTAGTAATTTTTGTGATTATGAGTACAAATCCAATCAGCATTCTATAATAAAATGTTTAATGTCGATAACAGATTTTTTGATATATCACAGCAAAAGCACTACATACATTCACTAAATGTACTGGTATGCAAATTGCATAGACATGCATCCTATACAAGACATCATTTACATCCAAGAAGATGAACTTGTATGCAATCTTTGTACTCTCTGTAAATGACACTTTTGTCCATATTTATGAAAAGATTAAGCTGGGGCCTCTGTGGTCTTTTTCCCTTGCCTGCACGTTTCTTGCTTTCCATGGTGTTTGCTGGAATCTGTCTCACTAGCACAATACACCCTCCTACAGAGGAATGCGTGGCATACGTGTGTGTGGCGCATGTGTAAGTGTGTGTGGTCCATCAAACAGAATCAGATGTGCTCTGGGTCCTGCTGGGTGTGTGTGTGCATGTACAGAGTTTGTCCACCTGTGGAACTTACTGTGGGCCACCGGGTATCCCCGGACTAACGAGCTTTCAAAGATTTACTTGACACAACCAGATGTGGAATTGGATGGAGAAATGCCTTTAAAACAGGTACACCCATACACCGACCACACAGAGAGAGATAGATTTCTGGTTTCACTATTCTTGTGAGGACTAAACAATA